>VLTN01000118.1:0-28356 GCA_008330645.1 Cafeteria roenbergensis
GCATGTTGGAGCTGCTGACCTGAGTGGGCGTTGAGAGGCCGCTTGTTGGTGGAGGACTGGTGTTGACACAAATGGCTTAAGTTTGGCGCGGCGGGGACCGCACGGGGTCGCCCGAGGGACGGGAGGGAGGGTCAAACGATCGAATCGAGCACACGCACACCACTCGGGGCGCGCGCGTACGGCGGGTACGGGTGCGGGTGCGGCCGGTGAGCCCACGCGGGCTCGAACCGGTGTGCCCGCCCAAAGGGCGGGCTTGCGAGCGGGTCGGATGGCCCGCGCTTGCCGTGAGGCAGAGCCGGGGTCATGTGGTCGGGACCGCTCGCGCGCTAGTCGGAACGCATGCGCGCGGCGGGAACGGGATACGACCGGCGAGCCCCCACGCGGGCTCGGGTCGGAGTGCTCGCCCAGAGGGCGGGCTTGCGAGCGGGTCGGGATGGCCCGCGCCTGCCGTGGGGCAGAGCGGGCCCGGTGTTGTTGCCGCATCTGAAGGCGGCCTCTCAACTCGAGGGGACAGCAGCACAAGATTTACATCACAAACATGCTGACCTGAGTGGGCGTTGAGAGGCCGCTTGTTGGTGGAGGACTGGTGTTGACACAAATGGCTTAAGTTTGGCGCGGCGGGGACCGCACGGGGTCGCCCTCCGTGCCATCCCATGCCATAGATCAGGGCATCGCAGAGCGATCGGTAGAGGAGAGGAGGTGGGCGCTGGCGCTTTCGCGAAAGTAGGATTCGACGGACTGGGCGTTGCGCCAGCGGCCCAGCACGACGATGCGGTCCTTTGTGACACTGGAGTGGCGGAGGAGCCAAGTAGCCGCGGAGATGCGGAACGAGTGCGGGGAGATGCGGTGCTGGCGGAGGTAGGGGTTAGCGGCGAGTAGGGCCGCGACGAGGTCGGAAGCGGAGACAGGCTGGCGGTTCCGCTTGAGCCACAGCGGGGAGGAGCGGTCGGCCGGTCTGGCGAGGGTGGCCGCGGCGGCCGCGGCGCCCCCACGTGGGCCGGGTTGTAATGAGGGGAGTCGGGGTCGGTTGTCAGGTGTAGGCGTTCCCAGGTGCGGGACATCTTCTCGAACACGTCGATCTGAACATGAATGTGGCGGTTGACCAGGCTCACCCGCGCGTTGGCCCGGGGAATGGGCGTTGCGGTGGAGGCGGGGGCTGGGCGCGTCAGAAGGGAGCCGGCGCGGCTGAGGGTGTCCCAGCAGACGGCGATGGCGGCCGCCACAGCAGGGTCCGTTGCCGGGGAGCGAATGGCCCGGAGGACGTCGTCGCGGGAAAAAGACGCCGCGCGAGTCTCGTGTGGGGTGGCCCCACCGATGGATGCGCTTCGTGGCCAGGCTCACGAGGCGGCTAGTCGCGTGTGAGTCGATCGGGGAGAGCATGAGGTCGGCCAGGCGTAGGACGTTGTGATAGTAGGAGGCGAGGGTGGAGGTTGCGAGAGGCTGGGGCCTGGTCGCGGACGCTCTGAGGAAGGTGGACGTGACGGAGGCTCCGGCCGTGCGGCCGAACGGGAGACCTGCTTCCGTGCGTCGGGCCACAGAGGCGAAGAAGCGGAAGGCGGCCGTGATCTGGATGGAGCTGCCGCTCCAGAAGCAGAGGAGGGGCGCGACGGCCCAGTCATCGTGGCCCAAGGGGAGCGGGTAGCCGGCGATGCGGACGCCTGGTTGAGCCATGCGATGGGGTCCAGGACCCCCAAGTCGAGAAGCCTCGGCGAGGATGGCGCGGACAATCTTTGGGGCCGCCTCGAGAAATGCGAGAGTCGCGTCCAGAGTAGGCTCAACTCCCCACCTAGAGAGGGCGCATCTTTGCCACTCGCGCTCAAGCGGCTCAGGGTGTCGGTGACGGTGTTCTGCATGCCGGGCAAGTGTTCAGCGTGCACGACCAGGTGGGAGCGCAGGAGCGTTAGCGCGAGCGGGATTGCGAGAGAGTCGGAGTACGTGGAGCGGGAAGACGGGCTCATGCGGGCGACGGCCGAGACGACGGTGGTCGAGTCGGAGAACAGGCGGATATTGGACCGCGGAGCCCGGCGGGCGGCTATGGCGACGGCGACGGCGGCGCATGCGAATTCGGAACGGACCGAGTGGGGGATCACGTCGTGCCAGCGGCCGCAATAGAGGCGGACGCTGAACACAGCGCCGGGGGGCGCCATCGACGAGGGCGTTTGTGGTACGCCGCAGGTCGAACACGGCGATGCCGAAGCCGTGAGCGGAGGCGTCGGTGACGACCAGCATGGCCGGGGAAGGGGTCAGGAGCCATTGTGGCACGGGCGGCGAAGGTGGCGGGCAAGGGCCTGGCGATGCCCGGCGCCCACGTGAGAAGGGCGCGCGCGGCGGCGGCTGCCGAAGGATCGAGCGCGGACGTGCGATCGGGGGAGTCGGCGAGGGCGCGTCGAATGTCCCGGAGAAGGGGGCGAATCGGCTTGCAGAGTGTCGAGAACCAGGTGATGCGGCCGACGACTTTTGCGAGCTGGTCGCGATCGGGGTCGCCGTTCGCGGCGGCGGTGAGGGCGGAGACGAGGTCGACCACGGCGCCGTCCTTCATGCGTACGTGGGCCGGACCCCTGTCGTTGCCAGTCGTGAGGCGCAGGCCCACCCATTCGACGGATCGTGCAGGCGGGGACGACTTCTCGGCCTGTGGGGGAAGGCCGAGCCGGACCATCGCCTCGCGGATTCGCGCGAGCTCGGACGTTGCGCGATGGAGAGGGAGGTCGGTGGAGACTAGTAGGTCGTCGCAGAAGCTGAGCAGCCTGACGCCGGGGGACTCGAGGGCCTGCGCGAGGGCCGCGGTGCAGCTGTTCATGTAGGTGCTGCTGTGGCGGCCGCCCATGGAGCAGGCGGAAGAGATGTAGGTGGTGCCTTTGAAGCGGACGGTGAACAGGGTGCCCGAGGCCGCTGCAAAGGCGGATGCGCTTGAAGCCGCTGGATACGTCCAGCGTCGCAAGCATTGTAGGGGGGTGGGGTCCAGGAGCATGGCCGCGACCCGGCCAAGCGAGGGGGTGCCCGGGTACGCCAGCTCCGTGCTGGCGACCGAGGCGTTCAACCCCCGCGGGACGCACCGAGTGACCGTCGAAGAAGGGCTGCCTTGCCTGGGTGTCGTCGGTGATCATCCGCCACCGGGGACGGCCGTGGGCGTCGGGCGCTTTGGGAACCACGTTTTGAGCGGGGCCGGCTTGCGGGCGACGGGGAGCGCGGAGTCCGGCAGCCGGACGAGCCAGCCCTGCCGCACCTCCGCGGCGATGAGGCCCTCGAGGGCACGGACCTCTGCTGGGTCGGTCGGGTAGTTGTGGGATGTGCCGAGGGGACGGCGGGTTTCGACTGCGGCGGGGCGTCGGCGCCGAGCAGCGCTGTGGCGAAAGACGAGACGCCAGTGGCGCAGCGGCCTCGCAAGAGCTCCAGAGCGGCTGCGGGGCACAGGGCCGCGACACCCCGGCGTGGGTGGGGGGAGGATCGGTGTCGATATTCGAGCGAGGTCGATGCCCAGCCGTCGGGCGCGAAGGCGGGATGGGTTCGTGAAGGGCGCGGAGCTGCGCCGCAATCGAAGGCGATGTCGAGGCGCCGGAGCGCTGTAGGGAGGAGTAGAGGCGGCGGAATGCGCCGGGAGAGTCGCGGTCGGGGTCGAAGCCCAGAGCGAGGAGAAATCGACTGCGCTCTGAGCCAGAGAAAGGGCTGGTCGTCGGGGGTTGCGGCCCAGGACCGGCCGGAAGTGGAGATACGAAGTCGCGCCGTGGCGGGCGCGAGGAGTGCACGATGCAAACAATGGAGATACTTGATGCCGAGGGTCAAGTCGGGGTTCGGCGGGGCCAGCCATGGCGGGGCTGGTTTCGGGGCTGTGCTGGGGAGGGGACGGCAGGGGGCTCGCCACGTGCAGGAACGGAGCGTTGTGCCGCGGTGGCGTTCACGCGCGCGCGTCTCCTCCCCGCCCTGCTTTTAAACCGGGAGTCTGGGGAAAGGGGCGGAAGCTGGTGGCCGAGACCATGGAGGCGATCGTGGTGCGCAGGTCGGGGCCAGCCAGCGCGGCTGGCAGGAGCTGGCGGAGACCGTCGTTGATGGCGGGCCAGCGCGGGAGAGAGCGCAGCCCAGGGGCCCGCTTCCAGCGGTCGCCCGAGGACATCGGTCCAACGGAATGGCGGCAGTTGTGCCGTCGCCGCCAGCGCGGACGCCAGGGCGGAGGGACCGCGGCCGAATTGGGGAGGCGAAGCGGCCGGCGAGGGTGTCGGCTGGCGGGAGGGCCGGTCTCGCAGCAGGGCCGACGTGGGGGCTGCGGGCGGGTTGGTCGCCGGCCTCGGCACACTTGATGGCAACCGAGGCGCGGATGGAATCGTCGTACACCGGGGCAAAGCCGGCTGTGACGTGGATTCCCCGGCTTGCGAGCCAAGCGGCTAGGGTGGTGTCAGGCTCAACGCCGGCGGAGGCGGCTATCGACGCTGCAGCCGTGCCCAGGAGCGCGGGCAGGAGGGGGATGCCGGCGTATACAGCCGGGAGGACCCAGTGAGCCGTGGCGGGGGTGGCAGCGATGTCTGCCGGAGTGGGCGGGCGCAAGGTCGGGGCGCAGATGGCGCGGTGCGCCAGGCGTTGCGCGAGGAGGTGCGAGCCCTGGTCTGGGAGACCGATGATGTCGACGAGCATCATAGGGTCGTCCACATGGAGGAGACGAAGGGCGGCCATGCGCAGGCTGGGCGGGAGCGGTGGTGGTGCAAGAGTCTCACCAGTTTCGAAGAACTCGTGTGCGGCCGCAGCCGCGTCACCGAGGGCCGTCCAATCCTGGGTGGGGCGGGGCGTTGCGGTGGCGGCGGCGGCTGCTTGGGGGAACTCGGTTCGGACGCCTGGGGCCGGGTCGCGGCGCCCGTCATCGCGCTGGCCGGCTGAGGGGAAGGGCAGCGAGGGAGTTGGCGCACGTTCGAGGCTGTAGCGCCAGCCGGACGGACTTGTTGCGTGGTATACCGAGGCGTCGAGGAGCCGAGAGAGCTTGTCGCGGGCGTCTGGCGAGATGGACGCGCCGGAAAGTTCCGTCCCGAAGGCGTTCAAACGGGTGGTGGCGGCGGAAAAGAGCCTGACCGTGCCGAAAACGTCAGAGGCGGCGGCCACAACGGGGAAACCGAGCGGGCCGTCGTGGTCGGCGAAAGCGTACGCGGCGAGCAGAACGGACCAGCATGCGCGGGTGTGGACGGGGGGAAGGTGGTTGATGCAGGCGGCGGCGGCGTTGGAAAGGCACGAGAGGACGGAGCCTGAAGCGTCAGCCACCGTTTCCGCGTCCGAGGCCCAGTCGGGAACGACAGAGCCTGAGTACAGATGCGCAATCAGCAGGTCTGAAGGGCCAGGGGGCGGCCCAGCGGCAGAGGCCGCGGGGTTGGGTCGGGCGGACGAAGGCGCAGAGGTGGCGTCCTCCGAGATGCCGGGTGGATCGGCGGGGACGGAAGAGCGCCTGCGGGATGGCCGGGCGGCCATCGGGTCAAACGATCGAATCGAGCACACGCACACCACTCGGGGCGCGCGCGTACGGCGGGTACGGGTGCGGGTGCGGCCGGTGAGCCCACGCGGGCTCGAACCGGTGTGCCCGCCCAAAGGGCGGGCTTGCGAGCGGGTCGGATGGCCCGCGCTTGCCGTGAGGCAGAGCCGGGGTCATGTGGTCGGGACCGCTCGCGCGCTAGTCGGAACGCATGCGCGCGGCGGGAACGGGATACGACCGGCGAGCCCCCACGCGGGCTCGGGTCGGAGTGCTCGCCCAGAGGGCGGGCTTGCGAGCGGGTCGGGATGGCCCGCGCCTGCCGTGGGGCAGAGCGGGCCCGGTGTTGTTGCCGCATCTGAAGGCGGCCTCTCAACTCGAGGGGACAGCAGCACAAGATTTACATCACAAACATGCCAGGTTGAGACCGCCGCTCAACAGTTCGCTACGAAATGTCCGATAGACATGACTACCCACGAAGGCCCAACGCTCCAGGTTGCTCCCGATGTCCTTGCTAGCGGCATAGATTCAACAATACTGTTCACGCTGACCGTGACATCCGAGTATTGGCCTGACCCCACCTGGCGCAACGCTTCCAAGTGGCAGGCGGTGCCCCTGATGAAATCGAGTGCATCAGTGCGGTTGACAGTCTTGCACATTGAAGCCAATGCGCCGGCCATTCGGCTTGTGTCGAGCAGCCCAGCGGCGAGGCTAGCTTCTGGCCAAATCCAAGCCGTCGTTGGCAGCAAGCTCCGCTTTGAGGCCTTCTCCCCTTCCGGGCATCTGAGCGGCGAAGCATTGCGATGGGATTTGAGCGCATTCAGCAGCTCCGGCCTGGCTCGCCCTGTGCCAGCTGCATTTGCTTCTCCCACAGCAGGGAGCCGTTTCTGTCTGGTGGACACATCTTTGTTCCCTCCAGGGTCGCTGGCTCGCATTTCTGTCACACTCCAGGGCTTTTCTGATGTCCCGCTGCTGGCGTCGCAGCAGTTGCTGATGGATCGTCCCCCGGACAGCGGCGTGTCATCAATCACTCCGCCCCAGGGCTTCGCAGGTGTGACACGATTCACCATTGAGTCGTTGGGATGGCAAGACGAGCCGGAAGACCACCCAGTCAGCCTGTCCGTCGTCGTTCACAGCTCGGGACGCAGATATGATTCCAATGACCCACGACTTGACGCGGCGGCGGTCCTCGTGCCGGCTCAATCTGGCCCGACTCTCACGTTTACTCTGCCAGTTCCTTCGGGTCTCGATACCGCGACACCCGCCCCGTGGACTGTGTCAGTTGGCGTTGTTGCCACTGGCCGAAACGGTGCCAAGTCGGTGTCTTGGCTTGATGTAGAGCTATCGGTCCCGGAGCCGGCGAGAGCACCACGAGCAGAAGTGCCGGCATTCATCTTGTCTGCGCTCCGAGACGCCATCGCACCGATGCATAGAGCTGGGGAGTACAAAATGGCCATTGGACAATTTCGGTCCTCGGCCAGCCTCTTGAATTGGGCGAGTCGAAACCAGACGGAGAGAGAGTGCGGATTCGGTGAGGTCACAAGCCAGGAATCACAGCTTCGGGCATACCTTGCAAACTCGACAGTTCAGTACTGTGAGCAGCTGCCGCCCTCTGTTGGGGTGAATGCACTTTGCGCCGCGTCCCTGCAAGAGGTGATCATGTCGGCAAGCTCCAGCAGCTGGGAAAGCGTGAATATTGCCTTGACCTTCGTCTCGTCCCGCCTTTTGGGAGCGGAGGGCATCAACGGCAAATTGGCCTCTTCGACAAAAATCGCTCTTGCCACGGGCGTGGTCAACATCTTGAGCTCAGCCGTAGCTGCCAGCAATAGCAACCCATCCCGGGGTGGGTCCATCGCGAATGCAGTTGTGCCGCGAGCTGTGGGCGCGGCCGAGCAGCTGGCCAGGGCGCTCACAGTTGATTCCCAGCTCGGAGATACTCCGATTTCCATTGCCGTCCGGCCTTTGCTGGCACTGTCTTGTACTGTAGCGGACGGTGCTCCGGCAGCAGAAACGAAGCCGCCATCTGGAATGGTGTTCACCGCTGGTCTCATTTCCGATGGCAACTCGTCGGCACCAGTGTTTGAGCCTGGGCCGGCCAGGCCAGCTCTCAGCCGGAATCTTCAAGCTGTGGACAAACCTCCAGCCGGGATTGCCCTCCAGGTCCTAGCGGATGCGGACCGCAGCGTCTGGCAGAGCGGCGCTGTGGCCACCCTGATTCGATGGCCAGTGTCCATTCACTCAAACTCTGGGTTGGACTCGATCGTTCTTCAGTTGCGAAGCAGAGTTGAGTCCGCCGTCCGCCGCCCTGTGGAGTGGGCAGCTCCGTCCAACGGGGGTGTGCTTTCTTCCCCCGTGTTTCACGTGAACATGCAAAGCCGATCAGGGGTGGCAATCGCTGGTGGAAAATTCCTCCTTTCGATGCCTATCGACCTCTCGGAAGCGTGCATCACAGCTCTGTCGCCGCCGGTCCAGGGCAAAACATTGCCAAGCTCGAAGAGGCATCCGCCATCTCTGGCAAGCCGCATGCTGGCGTCGAAAAAGCCAGCTTGGAGGCTCCTTGGGAGCTACGACGGCACGACGCCGCAAGCGGCAGACGTCGAGACTGCGACCCTTTCGCCCGCCCCTTCGCCGTTGGTCTCGGCATGCAACCCTGTCGCAGGAGAGTGCGTTCGCTGGGATGAAGACGCTGGCAGCTGGTCTGCAGCAGGGTGCACAACTCTCAACATCTCGGCTGGCTCCATTCACTGCAGTTGCAACGCCTTTGGCGACTACAGCTCCGTTCTGCTGCCGGCTCCCGGTTCAGAGCAAGGCACCTTCAGGTCACCGAGCAACGGACTCCGGCCGCTTGCGGTGCATTCAGCGACTGCTGTTTCGTCGCACGTGCTGGGCCTACTTGTTCTCGCCTCCATCGCACTGGTTGTTGCTTGCTTGCTTGACTTTGCGCAAGCCAGAAAGTTCGCCATGGCCTTGGCCCGCGACCCAGAAGTCCGGTTTATCAGCGCGATGCACCGCGCCGAGGTCTCGCAACTGTCCAAGTTGCGCAAGCCGAGCCGCGACACGAGGCCATTCGTTCGGTCGGGCGACTCCTTGGTGCATTTGAAGCATGCGGGGCCGACTCGGGCGATCAGGGGGAGGGGTGCTCAAAAGTTGTCACTGATTCCGGAGGTCGGGCAGGCGCGCGGCATTGAGCAAGTTACGTGGGGCAAGGCCTCCGATGCAGCGTCCCTGCCGCTAGCAAAGGCTTTGCTTGCAGCCGCACCGGGACTGACTGGCTTGAGTGGTCACTCCGAGCCCGGAGCGAGCATGCCCCGTCGTCTGGACTCCATGGCTGGGAGCGCCTGGCAACGACGCTCGGCTGTGCCTGCAGCAAGAAGAGAATCCCGACCGAGGGCATGCTGCTCCGGAGGCTGCGTGACGAGGACCAATTCGACGATGTGGACTTTGTTCAAGCGACGTTTGATGTACCAGCACGACCTGACGGACTTCGTTGTACGATTCGACTACTTGTCCAGTCGTCCACTTCGCGTGGCCCAGCTGTGCCTCTCGCTGCTCGTCACATTTGTGCTGCATGCAAGGCTGCTTGCCGTCTTTCGCCCTGCCACGGTGACAGACTTTGGCTTGGGGGAGATTCTTTTGCTGGCAACTGCGTCTGGAGTTGCGCAGGTCGTTGTGCGCTGGAGTTTGCGGCTGCTCTCAAGCTGGGCAGGCGAGTCGGCCTTCCGGCGCAAGCACTTCCACGTCTGGCAGGAGCTGGCTTTCCGTCAAGCTGCCGAGGAGGTCTTGGTGCCGGTATTGATGCGATTCCAACGCTCACTGGTGCAAGACTGGAGGCTTGCCCTGTATGTCTTGGGGCGACGGAATCTGGTTGGCACCCACCCAGAGACCGACGCCGCTGCGGAGGCCTCAGATCGCACAAGACGTCCCTGCGCCGTCGAACGCCAAGCTGGCTCCTCGGCAAGCTCGCACTCCGACCAGGGGAACGCCACAGTCTCCCTTGCCAATCCCGCCGCTGGTCTGTCCACGAGATCCGGTTCATTGGTTTCGAAGGCAACAGCTCGATCACAGAACCACGTGCCAGAGCGGCCAGGTTTGTCCAGGAACATGACGCACTTGCGCCAGCCGCGCTCACCGGTGCCTGCCCATGGTGGAAGGCCGACCAGTGTACCCCAGCAAGCGCCTCGCGGGGTGCGATGGGCGTCGGCTGCGGAGGCAGCTGGCGGAATTGTGTCTGGACCATTCAAGACCCCATCGCAGCCATACCACGACAGCCCAACAATGCTTCAACGCGCTGCTTTGGCAGCGCTTCACGACCATCGAAGCGAGCGCGAGGTCTGGCAAGGAAATGCTCTGACACGTGGCCTCCGCTTGAACCTCGAGTGTTCCGGCTCTGGTAGGCGGCTCGCTATCGGCGGCGGGTGTTGCCGTGGCACGCTCGATGAGGTTGCCAGGTTTGACCGGGACGAAGCGCTTGCCAGCCTTAAGGTGCGATGGGCAAGCGACGCCGAACCGTCCGTAGTGGACGAAGCTCTTTATGGGTGGGTTCACGTGCCTGGCTCGTGGCTGCGGCTGCCGTGCGTTTCGCTCTGCCTTCGAGTTGTTGGCCGTCACCCTGACCAGCGGATGAGCTTCATAAGGCGCGCGAGAGCTATCCGTGGCCGTGCAGACAGATGCTGTTGGGTTGGCAGGTCGGAATATGACGAGTTTTGCGATCTCGCTCCAAGGGCCGTGAGCCTCAGCAGCGGAGATCACGTTGGCAGTGCAGGCTTGGACGACTGGCAATCGCTGCCCACTCCGGCGAAGTTTCGCATTAGCTGTGGATGTTTGCGCATCTCGTGTGCCGAGCCAGTCCTGGAGCCGACTGGGCAGACGCTGGGCCCGGACCGGCTGCACAAGACACCGGACGTCACAACAAATCCCTTGATTGTGACGGCCCATGGGCGTGGCTCTTTGCGTCCGAAGCACGGAGGCACGCCTGTCTCCGCCTCGGTTGCAGGCGCAGCCCACAGCGCCGAGCTAGCTCGAGGGAGATCCTTCTTGGACAAGCTGAGCACTGCCATCCAGGCTGCCCAACGCCACCCGCGCCTTGTCAGAGTTCGGCAGCAGACTTGGGCCGCGAGGCCTCGCCGGCGGGCTTGTGATGCCTCCGTCGAGCATGCCACGTGGGGTGCGCTCGTTGTACTCGTGGCCCTGTCAGCATGGGCATGCGTCATTCTGGAGCAGAGCATGAGCGATGCTGATGCCTTGGTTTGGGCCGCCAGCTTTTGGGCTTCTCAGGCATTGGTGCTTGGCTTGGTCATCCCTGCAGCCATCGCAGTGCGTGTTGTGTGGGACCTGGCGGCTGCCCCTGCATGGGGTGTGTGCGTCAGCTTCCCATGCTGTTGCGCATGCTGCTCAGGTCATGCAGAAGCGAGGCCGTTTGGCAGCCTGACAAGCAGCCTGAAGCATGTGTCCTTGGCACGAGCCGCCGGTATCGCTTCGGGCCTTGGAAGTGATGACGCCATCGTCACGTTGAATCGCTCCGGAGAGCTCGGGCATGCCTTGTCCCGGTCATTTGCACAGCGTGAGCCAGACGCGGTGCAGGGCCGTGGTGATCAGGCGTTCCCGATGTCAGTTTGGCTGCGCGCGACAAGTGCTGCAATGTCGCACCAGTACGTGTACGCCAGGTACCAGGGAGCTGCCGGGAGCACTGAGTTCGCTGACGAGGCGCGAAGACTCGCCGAATCGATGGCTCAAAAGCCGACCTCATGGCGAAGCCGTGAAGCTGTGGCTTCGCCTCCGAAAGGATCGACCCAACGACCAGATCATGTCGATTCGGCGCTTCGTTCAAGAGTGGCAGCCATGGCGGCAGGGCAGCACGTGCTGCTCCCTCGCGAACTGGTTCGCATTCGCTCACAGCTCGTGGGAGGCAAGTAGGCCATGCTTGCCAAACACCCGTGCGGTCACCGCCGCACGGTGCGCCTTGTTTGATTGCTGCATTGGGGGGCTGCGTCGCGATTGAGTGCATGAATTGCGTGGTCTTCCTCGCCACCGGCATCGAGAGCCTGTGTGGTACGCAACGAGACAGATTTGCGACGAGGTTTTGCCCTCAGCCACGGACACACACACCGCTGCACCTAGGAACTTGACGTTAAAAGCTGGTATAGCCGAGGGCCTTTCTTGAGGATGTACGACTGCTGGTTGAGGGTCTCGAGCAAGTCCGTGACTGACGTGACCTGGATGCGCAAGTCGGCAACCACTGCGTCAAAGTCCTCCCTTGAGAACTTATCGGTTCCTCGCAGTCGTGCCACACGGTTGAGCGCAGAAACTACAGCTTTGACTTGCCGCTGCATGCTCATGCCGCCTGCCCCAACCGACCGGGAGAAGTCCACGGTTCCCATTGCATCCATTGCGACGTCCAGCAGAGACCGTTGCATCAGTTGAACAACATCCATCGCGTCGCTTCGCGTGACCGTCTCTCGAAGTTCGATTTTGGCACGAGCCTGCACAAGCCGCACCATGGACTCAAGCTGTCGGGTTGTGATGGGGGTTGTGTCGTCGTCGCCGTGCCGCTGGCGGAGATCTATGTAAAAGTCCTGCAGCACCAAGGCAGCGGCGGGACTGAGGGAGGGGTGGCAAAACCTTCTCGCATACGCTACGTACTTGCGGAGGAGCGATGGTGGCACAGGATCGTCGATCGCAGCCACGGCCCAGCGAAGGCGACGCTCGAAGTCGCCGGAGCCAGCCCGAGACTCCTGGGCACCCGCCAGCCCGCCAAGGCCATGGTCAGCCGCTCCGCCGGCAGGCCGGTCGGGTACCTGGCGCTTCGGGGTGCATTCGCAGCCCAACCGACCGCCAAGGCCTCCCACAGCGTCCGGCATCCTCCCAGCTTGGGAGCGCTGCAGTGCAGCTTCCATTGCGTCTTCTTGCTGTGAGGCAAGCCTGTCGTCTGCAGCAGCCATCCGCCCAGCTATGGCGCGCGCGACGCCCCGGAAAGGCAAGCTTGCCAGAGGCCCGTGGGCTCCAGGCCTCGAAGCTGCAGCCTGGTCTGCTTGAGAGGCCGTGGCCAGGCTGCCACACCTCACCGCGGATGGCGTTGTCGTTGAGCAGGTTGACTCGCTCAATCCGAGCCTCGGCAGCTCAGCAAGTGCTTGAAGCCGCTCGCGGCCGCCTTCAAGAGCTCTGGCCGAGTCGTGGAGCGCCATGACGTGGGCAGACAACTGGCGATCACGCTCCTCATCCGGACGGTCGAGGATAATAAAGAGCAGGTCAAACCGGCTCAGCAATGCCGGGTGCATTCGAAGGTTCTCGGTCACTGTCTTGGAGCGGTCGTAGTGGCCGCCGACTGGATTGGCAGCGGCGAGTACAGACGTCCTTGCACTGAGAGACGCGACCATCCCTGCTTTGGCAATCGAGATGCGCTGTTGCTCCATCGCCTCCAGCAGCGCTTGATGCTCCTTGCCCATTTTGTCGAACTCGTCAATGCAGCAAATGCCCTGGTCAGAGAGAACCAGCGCGCCTGCCTCGAGGCCAAAGTCTCCGCTGTCGGGGTCCCGCACCATCGTCACAGTAAGCCCACTGCCAGAGGCAGTGTTTCCGCAGACATACACGCCCCTCGGCGTGAGTCCCGAAACTGCTCGGAGCATCTGACTCTTGCCAAGGCCCGGGTCGCCAACGATCAACACATGGGGGTCACCGCGGACGCGTAGCTTGAATCGGTCGCTGCCTGCACCGCCCCGCCCACCGCCGGCCAAGGTCGGGGCACCTGGTTCTTCGGCGGCTCCAAACTCTGCCATTGCTGCGGCCGAAGCAGCATGCGTGCCGCCGAAGAGACCGAGGCAAAGAGCAGCTTTCACGGCCTCATTGCCGTAGATTGCGGGACAGAGAGATGCCACGACTGCAGACGCGAACAGAGCACAACCGACTTCGAAAGGCCAGCAAGTTGCGGGGGCGGGTCAGCCGCAGCAGAGGCTGACGCTTCGGGCAAGGCACAGCAGAGCTTCCTGCAGCTGTCTGCATCCGAGAGACAGCGACGCACTCGACATCGCCTCACCCAAGCTGAACGGGTCCCTGTGAGATGCAATGGCTCGAACAAGCTCGAGCTCCCGTTCGCTAAACTGCTTGGAGTCTCCGCTCCCGCTTCGCGACACCTTGGCAGCGACCACCGAGTGCGCCTCCATGAACAAGATGAAGAGATGGCGTGCGCTTCCAGCACTCCGTCCGGCAGCCACATCCGCGTTGACCGAACGAATCATTCCTGAGACGTGCACAATGTCTCCGGGCACGCATGTGTCCACCAAGTCCTCGGTCAGCTCCACATCGACAGACCGCGGGACGCGCCCCGCATCTGCCACATCCGTCTCAACCTCCTGGATCTTGATTCTCTGCCAGTCTACTGTGACGGCGGAGTCTCGAAGCGGCTCAAACTTGGACGACCTGCAGCCTCTCGTTGCCAGGCAACGCGTCGGTGGCTCAAACTTTCCTTGGTCAAACCGGCACTGAACTGAAACCCGGCACTTGGCACACTGAAACGCCATGGCGACGACCAACGGTCGAACGGGCCCCACTCGAACAACATTGCCCTGGACTGCCATGAAGGAATCTGCGGACAAGGGTGGGCGCGAAGGGCGACGACCCTCTGGGGGTCGCTGCCCGAGCTTGCCGACAACGCAGCCGCGGCCTTGGGCCAGGCTCGCCAGCCTCACCTATCGCATCCGCCTTGATGTCCCGAATCGGGCGAATCGGGCGAACGTTCTGCACTCGAGCGAGCATTTTTACTGGCGGAGTATAGGGCGGCAGCTGGAGTGCGCGGTAGCCGCACAGGCTGAGGCTCATGGATTTGAACACCACAGTTGGCTCGTCCCTGCGCTTGAGGCAGACGGAGGCCGCGGAGGCGGGTGGTGAGGTCATCCATTTCAACCGAAGCCAGCAGCGGGCAGCACTGGCGCGAAGGCCGCCTCGACACTCGACCCGCTTGGTGCCTCTTGGCACCGACCCGCCCGCCCCTGCATGCTCCCGCGTGAGCCGGGCACATTCCTCCCATGGCACCGCGCCCTTGCTCACCTGAGCGCATTTTCAAGGTCGGCCATTGAGCTTCTGGCCACCAAGTCGTCAAAGTTGAAATGGACCACCAGCTCCCGGGCCCAGTCAACCTGTGCACGCGATCAAACCCCACGTGCCGGGGAGGAAAGCGGTTGCCTTGCCGCGCGTGTCGGAGAGTGGCTCGGCGCTTGCGGCGCCGGGCGCGCGAGCCTCCAACATTGGAGCGCGCCTGCCTCTCACCCCTTCGATAAGTGGGGCAAGCGGCTCGCGCAACATTCCAAAGAACTCCAGAGCGAGTACCACATGCGGATCGTCCGGCCTGAATGAGGCGTGGGTATCCTCCGGGTCAAAGTAAAAGTCAAACGCCGCCTCGAACGCTGCGAGCACATCGAACGAGCTGGGGCAGCTGGCGGGTGCTGCCATGGCAGCCCCGGGCAGTCGTCGAAAGCGGGGCCGGCACGCTGCAGGGGTTGGGAAGATATGATCGGGCGCTTGGGAGGCGCAGCGCTCAGGTGGGGGGGGAGGCGCAGGGAGCTGTCGCGGCTGGCCGCTCTGTCCCGGAGCCAGTCGCTCGCCAGAGGCGAACCATCCGGTTGCAGAGCACCAAATGGTTGCAGAATGCAAATCGCGACTTTGACGGGCCCATGCTCGCCACCAAGGCAACGGATCGGCGGCGGTCCTTGCCCAGAACCAAGAAACACATTGCTCACGTTGGGTGGGGGAGGAAGAAGCTCCAAGAAGTCGGGGAATACCTCGCAAAGTTGGTCGAAAGTTCAGCACATTTCTCTTGGCCGTCCATATGCGAGGCCACAGGGGTTCCCGAGTCCACCATCCGGTCGAAATATGGCAGCATGCGGAATTGGACGGCGCCTGGGCTGCGGGCGCGGGCGGCCGAGCTGTCATACCGGCCTGACTCGACGGTGGATCACGAGTTCGTTGTAGTGAGTCCCCTCGCTGCCCGCCTTGCAGACTTGCCCATGAGACGCCGCCCATGGACATTGTGTATTTTGTGTGTGTTCATGTTGCAGGCGTCGCTGTACGGCGATATCACTCTGCTGCGGAGCGTGATGCCCGGAGACAGCTTAGCCGTCATTCGCACTGCATGCGCCTGCGCGCGCAGCAACTGCTTGCAGCTGCTCTTGACGGAGGGAGATGATCAGCCAGTCAAAGCGGGTCTCAGCCCACCGGCGCTGGACGCCCTGGTCAGGCGCTACACCGAGGAAGAGACGACCGACCCTTTTGGCAAGAGGCTGTGGCGGCGCATGTCACGGCGTAGGGAGTTCTCCCGCTTGCAGCTGTTGCACACGACGGCGAAGGTCGGGTCGCGCAGCGACGCGGAGCAGCTTTCAGCTGCGGAATCCTACACTGAGGTGTTGAGTTCTGAGCTTGCTCGTGTCGGGAGGTGCTGAGATGTGTACCAACTGGACGAAGTGTGCCTGCAGTGGCTTCGCATGGACGAGAGGTTCTTGCCACTTGCAGAAACTCGTCGTCGCATGGACCAGGTCAAGCTGGGCGGCACGCGCGAGTCGATTACCATGCTTCCGATCATCAACTGCGAGTCCACCCGCTGCGTCATTTGGGTTGCCAAGAGCACCAAGGCCGCGGACGACGCACGCAGGCAACTAGCCGCTGGGACACTGCTGGCACCGACGGTCGAAGCAGCGGAGGGCATCAGCAGAGCATCGAAGGACTCCGTTCGCGTGCTCTCTGCCTGCACGGACTCTCCCGTACCCCCGCCAGGCAGCCCCTCAGGTCCCCTGGGCACTTGTGGACAGACGTCAGAGATTCATCTCACAGCCGAAGACCATGCCGAGACCATTGAAGAGCCGGCTGATCATGCCGACGACGGTGACGACGACGACTGTGACGCTGACTCACGTGCCGCCGACGACACGATTGATGATGACAACGGCGACGGAGCGCCTCCCCCGCCCGCCATGACAGCAGCAGCAGCATCTGCCGCTGTGGCAGGGGCGACTCCGGCGCGGTGCTCGCGTAGCTCGACAGGAACGAGGCGCCGGAAATCGGTCGAGCCGCAGCGCAGAGCCGCTGTCATGTCGGTGAAGCACATGCCCAGTCTGGCTACCGTCTCCCAAATGCACACGGATGGCACCCTACACCTGTTCTTCGCCTCCAGCAACGGCTGGGTGACTCGGTCCATCTTCAGGGAGGCCATGCATCGCTGGACGGCGTGGGAGCAGATTCAAGACTCGGACTGGGAGAAACGGCCCAAACTCTTGCTGATGGACGGCCACGCGGCACACACCGACGTTGCGTCTATCAAGCATCTTCAGGACGTAGGCATGCGGTGTGCCGTGCCTCCTGGCGCCTCCTCGCACATGTGGCAAGTTTTGGACAACGGGCCGATCGGCGTCTTTCGCAAGGAGTTCGCGCAAATCCGCTTGGGGGCCGCGGCTGCTACTCTTACGGGTGCTGTGCCTTGCCCTGCGACCATGATTGGGCTCCGCAAGGGCGTTACCAGCCTCAAAGTGTTCGCCGAGCTGGAGGTCGATTCGGGCGAGGGCAAAACTAGCGGCATTTTTGTTCGACTCAAGGACGCTCGCAAGACGAAAGTGCACCCCTCTGACACGCTGTGTGCAGGGTACCACGCCTGGGTCGCGGCGGCGACTCCGGCCGTGCTTGCTGGCGGCTTCGTTCGAACTGGGACTTTCGCCAAGGGCTTCACGCCCGACTCAAAGCCCACCTGCGACCCTGAAAAGATCCTCGAACGCATGGAGGCTCACCGTGGCGGCTATGACCGCGATGCCATCGCCGCTGCGGTGGTAGAGCGGGCTATGAAGTCGATCTCGGACAAGTCTGTTTTGACGCCCGAATTTACCAGTCGCATGAAGAAGGAGCTGGACATCATTCGGGTGGCGACGAACTACGGTTTCGCCGACGACGTCGACGGGCCAAATCGAGCCAAACGCATGGCTTTAGACCTAGATAATCGCCAATTAGTCGCCCGGACGACAGACGACTTTTTGAGGGGCAACGAGCGCTACGAGCGGCACCAAAGACAGCTCGACGTCACCGACGCGCATGTCAATCAGATCGAGGCCCAGGCCCGTGCTGACCATGTCCTGAAGTCGCTCAGGGGGTTGCTGGAGCAGGCCAAGCGGGCCAATGCGAAGGCTCGAACCACTTTGAAGACGATTTCTGGCACGGATGTGGCCCAGCAGGCATCCACGTCCCTGGCGATGATCGATTCTGTGCTTAACACCCAGGCAACACCGACCAAGGCGGCGTTGAAGCGAGACCTGCTTCTCGACTCTCCAGCGGCGAGCCTGGTGATGGACAAGCTCCGTCTCGTCAAGCAGCTGGTGTTCGTGGGTCTTCAGGTTGCCTCCGTGTCAGGAGCGCTCGCTCCTACCCCTCCTTCACCAGGTGGGCGCCTGCACCGGCGGAAACGCGCGCGCAAAGTCCACAAGCCGCCAGCGCGCCGTCTCCTTCCCCCGCGCCCACTGTTAGGGCGAGCAAGCGAGCCAGAAGCCCGTCAGCACGGGCACTGGCCGCACAAATGCGTCTCTGACATGTTGTTGAGGTTTTTGTGCTTGAATGTTGTGCTGTTGTTCCTGGCCGGTACTCGCCAACCGAAGGCTTGACGGCCTGGCTGCCACCGCAATCCCACGCAAATTACGCTCGGCCCAAATGTCCGCTGCCTAGCTAGACCGAGGGGAGGGTCTCACGCGCAGCGGCGGGCATTTTTTCCAACTGCCTGTGCCGTTAGTTGGATGACGACTGTGCTGACTTGCAGGCCGCGGCAGAGCCCCGAGTTTCTGCGAAGCAAGGACCGGCTCGGGAGGAGGGCGGCTCGGCGAGCGGCACTCGGGGTCGAGCGAATGGCATTGCAATAAATGAGCAGCTCAGTGCCAACGCTCCCTTCAGCGCCTTGCGCTGCAGGGGCCGACTCTGGCCGAGAGAACCGGCGCGCCTCGGGCCGGGCTCGCCGCTCCGCAAGTCAGCGGGCATTGAGCACGCAGTCCCCGGACGCCCGGGAGTCTGCACACCCGCCGTCCGCGCTGGCCGGCTTGTTGCAACAAGCGCGGTCGTTATGTCGAGACTACATGGCTGCTGGGGTCGCCCTGGCGGAGTCGGCCTCGGCGGCTTCGGCAACCACTTCCAGAGCTCTGCGCGCTCTGCGCAGCAACGAACCGCTCGCAGGCGCCCCAGCTGGCGAGCTGCTCGCCGTGGCGACAGTAATGGTTCGGGCTGCATCGGCTATGTCCAAAGATGTGGGAAACGGGCCCCGCCAGGTGCTCGGAAACAAACTGCTCGCAAAAGCGCTCAAGCTCCGAGGCTGCGTTGCCGTGGCGTTCCAGCAACTGGACACCGCGGCTCGAGACTTTGAGCAGTGTGGAGAGTTGTGCGCAACGCTGCTGGGAGACTCGCACGTTGCCGTTGCCGACCTCGTGAGTCTTTTGCGCCCGTGCTTGTCAGCGAGGCGGCACGGGGCAATCGTGCCAGCAACACTCTGCCACTTTGGCTTCAGCGCGATGGGTCGGCGCCAGCCCGCCCTGTTGCGCTGGCTTGTCCCAAGGCCCTCCCATGCTCGACTTTTCCTCCCGCTGTCGCTCGTGACCGCAGCTTGTCAACCTTGCCAGAGTCAGGTCGCAGCAAAGGAAGCACGCGGAATCTGGCCTGGCGCTTGACAGAGCCCTTGCAATCCTGCGCGGCGCCCACGGACCTGACAGCCAGGTGGTCCGCGACTTGACCCAGATGCGCTCTTTGGAGGAGCGGCGGTTCTCCCAAGGGCACTACCTTGCCTGCTACGAGGCGGGCATGCGCCTGCGCCGCACCGGCGACCAGCACCAGGCCACGTCGCTGTTCCTCCGTTGCCTCTCCGTCCATCCTGGAGATAGCCAGGCGTCGCTAATGGCGGCGTCTTGCCTCGCTGCGGTGGGTGCCGACGGTGCGGCAGTGGAGCGCCTCCGCGTTGCCCTGCGAGGCGACCCGCTCGGGATTGCGCAGCTAGTTGCCGGAGACGACGCCCTATGCCGACTCTTAAGGAGATCGCGCCCGGCAAGGCTGGCGGTCAGGGCTGCCGCGACCCGAGGATCGGGTGGGCTTCCTTCGCCAGCCGTGCAGGCCGGGTGGGGCGACGACAAGGTCAGCCCCGCCGCGGCGATCCTCGCCGCCCGCGCGGCCGCAGCCTCCCAGGCCATGCCAACCAGGTCCCACCCAAGCAGCAGCGGCAAGTGGGGAGGGACAGGCCAGGCTGGCCCCACGAATCTCGGCGAGGCACTGGTGCCGCCATCCTTGCCGGGCCCCGCAACTTCCAGCGCGGCGGCGTTGCCTGCAGGCGCAGCGGGCGAGAACGCGGCTTCTCCATCAGGCCTTCACGCGCCAGACCTTGCGCAGCCTGCCGGCTGGGCGCTGCAGTCCGCATCGACGAGCTCGGCACCGGGAGCGGGGCTGGTCCGCCCGTCCTCCTCATCGGCATCGCCACTCTCCGCCTCCTCAGCCTCGCCGTCCTCGCCTGCGGCGTCGTGTGAGGATGTGTCCCACCCTTCGAGTGATGCCAGCGGGCAACGGTTCGTCTCGGCAGCTCGCGCCACCGACGACGCCGGTCAGGAAACTGGCCTTGCATCTCGCAGCCAGCTGCTCGGGGCTCCCCTCCTCGGAGCAGTCGACGGAAGACCCAGGGGGGCAGCCGCGAGCCCAACAGGCCCCCAATCGCCTGTTATGGGCGGTCGTCGCGGTGGGGACGGCAGCGGTTTCACACCCACTCCGTCAAGCGAGCAATTCCTGAGACGGAATTCGTCGAGCGGGGAGGCGGCCGGTGCAGAAGCTGGTCGATCGGGTTGCTTCGACACTGACCATGGGGGCGACGGCGCCGCGAGCGATTCGGACGTTGCCCAGCTGTTGTCCGAACGAAATCCAGACGGCGACGGCGACGGCGACGGAGACGGGGATACGGAGGAGTCGTCGCGGGCAGGGCGCGCGTCGGTCACGTGCGTTCAGGGGTGGCCGGTGGCTTTTCCCCCCCCCGCCGGCGTGGCCACGGCGTCGCCCATCCAAATCGTGGCTCGCGGGTCCAGCTCTGGCAGCAGGAGCGGGAGTGTGGGAAGCTCAGAGGCAAGCGGCACCCCTTCCGGCGGGGGCGTTGCAGCAGCACCGGCGAGCCGAGCTTGCGCCCCGTCAGGCAGGGCGTCAAGCTTGTCCGCGGACCCTCCCTCTGGGACCCAGCGCCAGCATCTCCAGCAGCGTCCAGGGCCGGGGCGGCCTTCAGGCTCTGCCGAGCACGGGACGCCTCGGCCGGGCAGCGGGGGGCAGGGCGCGCCGCGCGCAGGCGTGAACACTGGCGATCGCCAGAGGCGCAAGGTCGCCGCCTTTCCCGTTCGCCCGGTGGCAACAAGGGCACGGGTGGCGTCGGTGTCTGCTCTGGCCGCTGCTGCGTCCGCTGGGCTGCCCTCGTCGTCTGCCACAAGCGCTGAGCGCAGCAGCGTTGCCGGAAGCGACCCACTCCAGACCCGTCCCTCACCTGCGCGCGGGGGGAGCGGCAGGTCTGCGAGCACGTTTGACGGCCCGGGCGCATCCCCAGGAGGCCCGAGCGGCGACCAGCCCGCCGCAAGCGCCTCCTGCCAGCCCCGGCTGCCACCCAAGGGTAGCCCTGGGAGGAGGCTCCGGGCGCTCTCTGAGTCTGTGTTCGCGTCCATGGGCTCCTCCCGCTGTGCTGGCGATTCCGGAGTGCCAGCTTTCCCCTCGGGGCCAGTGGGCGGCCAAGGCTTTGCAGCCTGCGACTTGGGCCATAGGTCCGTCCGCCTGTTGACGGGCCATCGCGCCAGCGGGGAGCAGCAGCCGGGCGCGGCGCCAGCATCCAGCGGCCCGCACGCTGCCCACGGGCTGCAAGTGGCGCCCTCACCAGGATTGGCGACGCTCGGCGCAGCGCTTGACAATGCCCCGCATGAGTCGAGCGGCGCAGCTGGGGGTCGGGCGCCCAAGCGGCCCCGGGCCGATTTTGCTAGCAGCGAGCCCAAGCCTGCCAGCGAAACCCATGGGGGTGAACACAAGGCATGGTCAGGCTCTCCTGCTGGCGCCGGAGGCGGCTCCGCTGCTGAGGCGTTGTCCACGCCGGCAAAACGCACACGACGGGCAGTGGAAGCGAGCCCGGTCAGGGACCAGCTGACCGGGTGCTGGCAGTCGCACGATGGCGAGTTCGCATCTCCCGGTGGACTTCAGCGGGGCCTTGGATCGCCGCACTGCGGCAGTTTGCCGGCTGGAGCAGCGGTGCCGCCGCTGCAAGCTGACCAGTCGCAAACAGCCGGCCCAGCCCTCGGCATTCGCACAGCAGGCGGCCGTGCCCGGATGCAGCGCAGGCGCGCGCTATCTGCTGGCGCACTCCTCAACGCCCCAGTGAGGCTCAGGTTCGACGCTGCAGAAGCCTCCACCAGCGATTCCAGCTCGAGCGTCGAGGGCGGCCAGAGCGGTCGCCCAGCAGTGACCGGCCAGCGCGAGACTTGCGACGCGTCCGACAGAGCGTCTCCTACCGGCAACGACCCTACTGTGGTGGCCCTCAGGGCAGAGTTGGAGGCACAGCGTCGCACCAGCGAGGCGCTGCTGCAGCAGCTGCACGCGCAAGTCGGTGTGAACTTGCAGCTGCAGATGTCCATGCAGCTCCAAGCACAGGTCGCCATGGCGGTGCAGGCACAGGCGCAGGCGCAGGCGCAGGCCATTGCAGAGGCTCAGGCGCGCGCAGAGGCCCAAGCGCTGGCCCAGGCAGCCGCATGCCTGCCCGAAGCCGCGTCGTCTTCCTCCTCCTGGTCCTCGTCCTCCTCGGCAGCGGCAGCGGTGGCGTCGACAGCAGCGGCCACAGTCGCGACATCGTCGTCACCTTCGTCGCTTGCGGTGCCTGTGACGGGCGTTGCTGCGGCCGGCTCTGCCCCTCAGCACAGCTCGCCAGGCGGCGAGGCACACTCCGCCCGCCCATTCCTGTCGCCGCTGGACAGTCTGGTGATGGCGGTGGAGGCGATCTCGAGCCAGCAAGGTGCAAGGGCGAGTGTGTAACGTAGGCGCCTGTGTGTGATGTGTAACGTAGGCGCCTGTGTGTGATGCCGAGTGGTGCCAGGCGCATTGGGTTCTGTCAGAGGTCAGCCGCGCGGACCCGGTTGAGCGGCGAGCTTCCCGCAGCCCACTCACTCGCGCAAACCAAGCCCCAGCTTCACTGCGCGTGCGCCCCTCACGACTTGATGTCCAGGAGCTCGACGTCGAACTTGAGCGTGGCGCCGCCGGGGATCTTGGCGCCAGCGCCTGAGGCTCCGTAGCCCTTGCCCGACGGGATGGTGAGGATGCGGCGCTCGCCCACGCACATGTTCTGCAGACCTTGGTCCCAGCCCTGGATGACCTCACCGCGGCCAAGGGTGAACTCGAAGGGGGAGGCCCGGTCGCGGGAGGAATCAAACTTGGAGCCGTCCGCATAGAGCGTGCCAGTGTAGTGCATGCTCAGCCTGTCGCCGTCCTTGGCGCGGCGGTCGCACTTCTCGGGGCGGACTTTGACGCCAATGCGAAGGGGGGCATCCTGCAAGCGCATGCGAGGCCGGGGGCGACGGACGGCGGGCGGGGCGCACACTCTTGAGACCATGGCAGGCCTCGCTGGCCGCGCGGCAAAGCGACAACCGACTGGGCAGCAGGTCTCACCGCAGGGAGATCCTCCCTTGCGGCAGCAAGGGACGCCCACAGCGCGGCGCACAGCGCAAGGAGCACGGAGAAGCGTGCCATGATTGGAGTGCCGCTGCTCGCCGCCCAACGTGGCACTCGCCCTTTGGTCAATCGTTGCCAGAGCAATGCTTGCCCTCGCAAAGATGTGCCGTGCTCCCCGCGCGCGATTGGACTCGCGACAAGAGACGCTCGGCCCTGGCGTGCAAGCACGTGGGGAGCAGCGATGGGGCATGTGTGAGAATGTGGGCGCGCATGCGAGCGGGCGAGAGAGAGCGTCGAGAGTGGCGCGCGGAAACAGAGCTCACTCGGCGGCAGCGCCTGCTCACACGGCCCAGTCCAAGCCCTCAAAGTAGCCATCCAGGTCAAACTCGTCCCCGGTCGTCCGCTTGGACATTGCTGCCATGCTGCTGGCATCGGCCCCGCGTGTAGCTCCCCGAAAGAGTCTTGAGGCGGCGGCTGCAGCAGCGCCGACGCCCCCTCCGGTGGTGGTTGCCGACTTGCCCGCGGCAGCATCCGCGTGCGTGCGGGCAAGCGATGCCCACAGGGACGGCCCCCCGATGCGGTACGCATCGAGTGGCTTGGCCACAGACGAGATCATCGCCTCGCCGGTGAGCGGGTCCTCGGCTGCAACGATGGCGTCGAGCCGCTCCACCAGCTGCGCGAGGTGCCGCGCGGCCGCACCGGCCCGCTGAATGCCCAGGGAGGCGTCCTGGCCAGCCCTGTCGCCGTCCATGGCGGCTTTGCGCCGCTCTTGCGCCGCCCGGGCGGCCTCTGCGTCAGCCTCCGCCCGAGCGGACACAATGTCGCCCAGCAGCTTGTCAAAGCTGGCCCTGGCAACGGGGCCCATTCCGCGCCGCACCTCGGCCACCAGGCAGTCCCTGTGGAAGGCGTTGCCCGTGGCGAATACGTAGAACTCCCTCGCGGCCACGGCACTGCCGCACAGTAGGCATGCCTGCCCTGGGCGCACCTCGACGGTGCGAGAGCGAAGAGCCGTCGTCTGCGCTCGGATCTGCTCTGCCAGCCGTGTGAAGGCGTCCATGTCGGCCTTGAGCCGGTCCACATCCGCGGAGGAGCGCTTCAGCTCCGCAACGAGCTCCTTCTTGAACGCGCTGATGAGGGTGCCGTCCGGAAGGAGCGGGAGGATGTCGTCGATGGCCAGCACCTCCCCGGCAGCGGCTGATCCGCCCGCCGCCCCCGCGTCCTCGTCGTCCGAGTCGATGTCCAGCGTGTCCTGCGGCCTGAGAGAAGGGTCGTTTTGCCTCTTGCAGGATGAGCATTGCGGGCGTGAGCGGAGGACGCCTCTGCCGCCGCAGCCTCCGCGACTCGCAGCCACAGCGAGCGCACCAGCTCCCGATGCTCGCGGCGGGAGAGATTCCTCAGGGGGGCAGCCCCTGCAGTGCCGGATGGACCGCCCAGCCCGGCGGGCACTCCCCCCTCCACCGATGCCGTGCGCCCAGCCCCCTCTCCGGGCATGGGCCGATCCCCCACCCGGAACACGGACGAGTGCTTCATGACTTGAACGCGGCGCACGATAGCCTTGGCAGACGCCACGTCGAAGCTGAGCGCTGCGTTGACCGCCTCGGGCCACATGCCCAGAGCGCGAAGAGCTCTGCCGCTGCTCGGCGACAATGTGCCCTGGTGCACTGGCGGAGAGCGTGGCTGCGACCCACGGGGCGCGGCAACGGGGGACACCGGGAGGGGTTAGGTGGGGGATGGGCGCGAAGCGCAACAGCAAATGGTGTTGCGCCGGGTGACACCGGAGGTCGCTGCACCCGCAGAGCACTGCGATAGACCCCCCACCCCCCCACACACACACACCCACCTTCCCTCCCTCAGCATTGGCAACTCTGCAGCAACTCACATGATGTCGACGGCAGACTCTCCTGCTGCCTGGTAGAGGGCAACAGCGCGCTGCACCAGCATGGCGAGGTTGTCCGCGTCGGGGCCCGCTTCCGCGGCGGCCAGAGCGGCGCGGCGGCAGGCGACCGAGGCCGCTTGCAGGCCCTGGTCGCCTCGTCCTTGACTGTAGTGGCGCGGCGGTGGGCGTCTGCGGGCAGCCGCAGAAGCTGCCGACGCATCGGCCGCGGTGGCGGCGTCGGCGCCAGACTGCGTGGCCGATGCCGCCTCGGCGCTCGCCTTGCTGGCGGCCAGGGCAGTCTCGTCCGCGTCCCTTCTGGCCGCGTGCACCGCCGCAGCGGCACCGCCCAGCCTGCGGGCGGCGGCGAGGAGCTTGGCGTGGGCCGCCTCCGCGGCAGAGCCGTCGCCGTGGACGGCATCCCCCGCCGCAACAGCCGCCTCCACGGCGGCATCGGCCATCACCTTGAGCGTCGTCTCCGCCTTGACGGCAAGCGCCCACGATGCGGCGGTGCTGCTTGCTGGAGACATCCTTGCCTAGAGGTCCGTAGATGCCGCTCACGGCTGAGTCGAGCGCGATGACGGCAGCCGCCGCCGCGGCCTCCCTCGCTTGAGAGGCGCACCTCCGCACCAGCCACTCGAGGGTCATGGTGACGACCGCCTTGCTCGCCGGCCGGCCGCTGCCTCGTCGTCGTCCCCGCTGAGCAGTGGCGGCCATGCCTCCCACGGTCGGCTCCGGAATCTCCTCCAAACAGAGCTGCGCGGCGCGGAGCTCGTGCGGAGTCAAGGGCGGGAACGAGCGGCGCTTGCCGCGGTGAGCAGCAGCTCTGCCCGCGCGGGAGCAGTGAGCGAGACGGCGGCGGCGATGGCTGCACGAGCGGCAGCGGCTTCGGCTTGGCGCCGAGCCGCAGCGGCGGCGTCGGTCGTTGCCCTCGAGGCTGCGGCCGACTCGCCGCTGGCATCGTCGTTCTCGTCCTCCTCCTCGCCCCCGCCCCGCCCGGCGCCAGCGCCCAGCGCGTCGTGCTCCAGGCCCGCCACGGCGCGCACGCCTCCCGCCGCCTCCTCCGCCTCCGCCGCGGCCCTCTGCGCGTCAAACGCCGCGCCCGCCACCTCCTGCAGGGCGGAGAGCATGTCGTCGGCACGCAGCCCCTCGCTGTCCTCCCACAGGTCCAGCAGCGGGCCCGGCACTCGCCGAGCGAGCGTGGGCGCCACCGGGCGAGAGTAGCCCGCGCCGCCGCGGGGGCATGTCCTCCGACTCGAGCACGTCGACAGCCTCCTTCCACGCGCCTCGCTGCAGGCAGTGCGATACCAGACGGTCCCACGACTGGGGCGTGTTGATCTCCCTGCAGAGTTTGGTCGAAGAGCCGCTCCCGGCCGTGGGCCAGCACCAGCGAGAGCGCCGTGGGCGCGTGCATCCACTCCGCGTACCCGTCGATGTGGGCGGCGGCAGCCGCCTCCGCGGCGCCTTCCGTGAGCGGCTCCCCCCTCTCGTCCCAGGGGGGCTCCACTCCCTCGTCGGCCATGGCGGCTGCCTCGTCAGCTGCTGCCAGGTGCAGCTCCAGCAGCCACGTGCTGAGCACAGTCCGCTGAATCGCAACGCCGTCGTCAGCCCCGCCAGCGTCCCCGCCGCCTGCGCCCTCCGCCTCGGTGCGGTCCAGCACCTCCGTGGCGTAGCGGATCAGAGCCCTCGTCGCGCCCTCCGCCGCGAACCGGAGCACAACGCTCTCGAACGGCCTTGACGTCCGGGCCAGCGTCTGGGGCCGCCTCCTCCGCGCAGCCCTTGTCGATCAGCCATGTCTGCCCAGCTGGCCAGTGACCACGCGCGCTGGTCGGCTGACCGGCTCTCAGCGGCGGCCTGCGCGAACAGCTCCCTCGCCGCCGCTGGGTCCGGCTCTGCCCTGGCAGCCGGACCAGGCCCTTCCACTCGTCGCGGGGCTTCGTCGAGCACCAACACTCTCACGAGCTTCTTCGGCGCTGTGCGCGAAAAATGCCGACGCGGCGCGCCTCCAGCTGGGCCCTGTCTGGGCCACGACCCGGGGCGGCGCGGGCATCGCCGAGTCCTGCACGACATGCGACGAGGGCGGCGCTCGCCAGCGCGGCCTCGGGGCGGGGAGCGGAGCGAGCGCGGAGCCGAACCCAAACCCCTCCGGACGCCGAGTGGCGGCGGCTGCTGCCGCGAGGTTCCCGCGCACCTCGAACACCCAGTCAACGGGGGCGCGGGTGGCGCCGTTGATGCGCCACGATGGACGGCTTGAACACCACGAAAGACATGGAGCGGCGTAAGCCGCCAGGCCGAGGGCGCGCGACGCGGCGGCACGGGCAGCGGTCCGAATGTCGTCAGCAGAGCTTGCGGCGGTGGCGGCTGCGGCGGCGCCAGACGCGCCGCTGGCAGAGCTAGCGGTCAAAGCGGAGCCGCGGCGGCCCCGAAGGAGCCGGGGGGGGCGGCGCCGATGGGCCGGGCGCTGCCGCGGACGAAGCCGCTGACCCCTTTGCGTCTGCGGCGATTATCCCCCGCCAGGGATGCCGGCCAGCGGGCGGCAGAAGCGATGGCGGGTCCCAGGACCAGGAAGGATTTGCGACTGGGCGCAACTTGAAGACCCGCCTCCGGGGGCGGGCGACGGCGACATCGCCAATCATGACGCCGTCCGCGCAGAGCAGAGCAAAGGAAAGCACCGCAGAGCCGGACCGGCCCCCGGCGGAGGAGGAGGAGGAGGAGGCCGACGAATGCGCCACGCGCAGCGACGGCGGGGCGGCTGGCCGTGGGGCACGCGAGGCTGGTTGTGGAGCATGGGCCGGCGACGGATTGCCGCTCGTACCGATGTGCCGCGGTACTGCCACAAGAGTGTGGTCTGCGGGCTCTGCCGGCGATGAGGAAGAGGAACCTCCGCCGCTGCCCCCGCGGCCCCGGGGGCCGACCTCCGCCGACGAGGCGGAATGAGGCCCTCTGCGGCCAGAGACGCGCCCGACCCTGACACGAAATGGCCACGGGCGTCGCGGAATGTCGACCGCGGCCTCGCTCGAGAGCCCCGGCCAGACTGCGCGCGGAGGGAGCGACCCTGCGTCCGTCACAACGGGCCTGCCCGAGGAGCCGAGCTCCGAGATCTCGGTGCCCTGCCGCTGCTCGTGAGCAGGACGGCGTGGGACACCTGGCGGGAGCGGGAGGGCTCGGCGGGGACCACCCAGGCCACGGCCGTGACCTCCTCCTGCGAGACGGGGTGTTGGGGCATCGGGCAACGGGCGGAGGGACGAAGGAGGGGGGGGGGGGGCAGGGGCAAGAAGGGGTCAGCGTCGGAGAGAGTGGCCACGCGGGGGCCCGGTGGGGTGGGCGGCGGGCAAACGCCGGGCTGCGTGTTGCAGAGTGCTGCCTGGTTGCCGAGGCGCTGTGC
>VLTN01000119.1:0-27468 GCA_008330645.1 Cafeteria roenbergensis
GCGTACCCCTCGGGCGGCTCTGCCGCCCGATGACTCTGCCCAGGGAAAAGGACCTCATGGCTGCGCCCTGAAACCGACACACTTGAGGACTCCCTTCGCCGAGCACTCGCTCGCTGCCTTTTCGGCTCCCAGCAAACGGTGCGTACGCTCCACCAAACGCAACAGGCGGACGTCGTCGCCCCTCCAGTCTGTGCGTGCGCGCGTGAATTCGTTTCCCACCTCTCCCAGCCCTCGGGCAGAGCCGCTCTGGCTCTGCCCGCCGTGCTGTTGGACTCTCCCTCCAATCGAGTCCTTTCTGCCACTCACGCGTTCGCCGCGCCAACCTACACAGCTACTTCGGGCCGGCACCTCCAATACCACCGATACCACAGGGTTCAATTTTAAGCGGATTCATATGTTAGAGAATCCAGTATGCAATATACCGAAACTATAAGAATTACCCTTAAAGATGGTCATTACTCATTGACAGAAAAACGTAACCAGACTTCAAAAACAGATCGAGGGAAACTGCCGCCATTACCATAACGAACCTGAAAAGAAATTATTAATTTTTCAAAATCATGAAAATAAAATAAGAGCATGGGATGGTGCGACTTTTACTTATGTAGATAAATCAAAGTAATACAACTTAGAAGGATTAAAAATTAAATGTCCAGAATGATTGAAAGATATTAAAGAGTTTTACAACATGACAAAAACAGATTTTAATTATTAAAAGAATTATCTAATGGAAAATATAACCCCTTTAAATTCTATAATATTATACAATTAGCCGAAGATATATTTTTACAAAATTTAAAGGTGTAGAACCTGAACCAATAGAACAAGAAGAAGCATTAATTTTAAATAAGGCCATGGGTGGAGGTGTTAGATATGCCAAACCGGGAACCTATAAAAATGCTTATGATTATGATATTAACAGGTTTTACCCGCATTTACAACTGACCTTAAGTGTACCAGTTTCAAAACCAACCTTTAAAACAATTGAAGAATTACCCGACATTTTAAAAATATGGAATTTATAAGTGTCCAAATATAACCAAAAATAAATTATTTAAAGCCAACCGCTATAATTTATATACTCATTACGATTTAAACGCAATAAGGGAAACCATGAAAGCAGAAATTAAATTAATAAAAAATGATGGGTGGAACCTTATGCAGTATGAAGGAAAACGGATTCAATTATCAAGACTAGGAAAAGATTATAAAAAAGCTTTATGACATATCATCAAAAAAGGATGCAAAGTGGCAAAAATGGCGATGAATTGTTTATGGGGTGCCATATCTAGAAGAAAATTTAAATTATTATATACTGATACTTTAAACGAACCTTTAGAGCTAAACCTTAAGGATAAGTTAAGGAAATTAGAATATAGTGATGTTATTCAAGTAGAAAAAACCGACACTTTCAAAGCTTATGCTAATGATATAGGCGGTCGGTTTAGTGTTTTTTTAACAGCAAAAGGAAGATACAAACTAAACCAGATCATCCAGCCACATAAAAAATATATTAAGTATGTACATACTGACGGATGGATAAGCTCTAAAGAATTAGATTTAACTTTAAGCGATGAATTTGGCGGGGTTAGACTTGATAAAAAAGGCGATGTAGAAATTATAAATAAAAACATTAAGAAATATATTTAAAACTCTAGTTAAAATAATTTTAGTTAAATAAAAAAATCTATATTATTATATATGAATAAAGATTCACAACCCAAAAAAAGAGTTAATAACACACCCCGAATATAATAGGATGTATTGGCATAAAATGAGGGTGGAAAAAGGTAAAACATACTGCGAGCACTGCGATTGTAAGGTGGATTTTTTAGGATTTAAAAAGCATTGTACGGGCTTGAAACATAGACTAAAAACCGACCCTGTATTTAGAAAGGAATATACTATTAAAAAGATTGAGCAGAAGATAGAAAAATTAAAAAATTATCTAGAACAATCAGATCACCCCAGATCTAAAGCAACATTAAATAGACAATTAAAAGAGGCGGAAGATGAATTAGAAAGATTAAAAAAATGAATAATTATTTTTAAATTCAATTTAAGTTTAATTTAAAAATAGATTCTAGTTTAATTATATAGGCCAGAAGATAACACCAACCACACCGTACAAATTAAATTAAGAACTCAATCTTTTTTAAACATATTTGAAACCGCACCCGTTTCCTCTCTTGAAATCCTTAAGGAAATTACGAAACATTTAAAACAACTTCACCCACAACTTAAGCCCGAAAGACCAAAAAGGGTAAAACCTACAGCAGAGGAGGAAATAGAAAAGATTAAGGTAAAGATTGAAGAGCTAAAAGCAAAACTTAAGGAAAAACAGGAGGCTAAAAAACAGGCTAAAAAACAGCCTAAAAATTAAATTTTATCTAGGAATTATTAATTTAACATACTTAAATAAATAATCTCTAGTCTATTATATATGGAAGGTAGAAGAATTTATAAATTACACTCAACCGATCACGAAAATGTATATTACGGAAGCACTAAACATCCATTAAACCAACGATTAAGTAAACATAAAGCCGATTATAAACAATGGCTTGTTAAAGGCGGCACATGTACAACATCACGAGTATTATTTGAACGAGCAGCAACTCCTGAAAATGTTAAGATTGAACTGATGGAAGAAGCAACAGAATTAAATTATTTAGAACGGGAGCGGTACTACATAGATAATTATAAATGTGTAAACAAGAATATACCATCTAGAACCGTTAAAGAATATTGTAAACAATATTATCAAGACAACAGAGATCAACTATTAGAAAAGATTAAAGAATACAATCAAACCAACAAAGAAAAATTAAGAAAAAAAAATATTTGTGAGTTATGTGGTGGAAGTTTTACACATGAAAATAAATCACATCATTTAAAAAGCAAAAAGCACCAATCAGTATTAAACCACGAAGTATTATAAATTTACTTTAAAATAATAATAAATTATTGTTTTAAAATAAAATCTCTTCTAGAGTCCAGCTTGTTTAATCATTTTTGAAGCTTCAGGGAGTGAAACACCGTACTTTTTCATAACCTTCTTAATAAGCTCCGCCCGTTTTTTTTGTGCGGGTGAGGCCTTACGTTTGGCTTTTGGTTTGGTACCTAATCCTTTAAAAACGGTATTATCGCTCCATCTCTTACCTTCTATTCCATTTTTAATCATATTTACCCCAGTGGCCAGGAAATCAAGAAGGAATCCGCCCACTTGCCCTGTTTGTTCAAAGTTTTTGATGTCTGCTGCCAGTGTCCCTTTATGCTTTTGAGTTCTATTTAAAAGAGTTTTTGTTCCTGCACCCATAGGTACAAAGTTGAAATTATCGTCCAAAGTGTAGTTCATTATATATATACACTTAGATAATATTTTTTTAAGTTAATATATAATTTTTTAATCATTCCAAGATGGTCCACCTTTTTCTAAGACATCCAGCCGCTTGCTTAATGATTGAATTGATTTAATTAAAAGGGGAATAAGATTATCGCTTAAATGGTTATTTTCTTTTACAAGTTCCACATTAACACCTGCTAATTTACTAAATTTTTTCAACTTCACTTTTTACCAAACCATAATGATCATTGCCCTCATCATCTTTAAATTTTACAGCTTTAAGCTCATTAACAAACTTTAACCCTTTATCTAAAGATAATATATTATTCTGATTTAATTTTAAATCTTGTTTCACTTCTCCTGATACTTCTAAAGGTTGTACATTTGAAACTTTTGAACTTAGGGCTTTAAAATCTCTTTTTAATCTTTCCATTTCTAAGCACTTGATTTCATCACATTTTATTTTTTTACAGTTTAGATCGTGGGTTAGTAAAAAATTCGTAACCTCTAAATTATTTATTTTTCCATACTCTTCCTTAAAATAAATGTTTGATTCTTCAGGGGTTAAAAGCTTTACGGCTTCAGGTTTTTCCTCTTTATTAAATCGCCGTTGAAATTTGATATTATTAGACATTATATATAATATAACTTAGATTATTAATTTAAATTATTTTATATTTTAAAAAATGGTTTCTGATTCAATGCTGTCACTGTCGCTTTCACTTGATTCACTTGAATTATAATCATTAGTTTGAAGTATAGAAGATTTTATATAGCTCTTAAATCTTTTATAATCTTTTATTAATTTATTTATGTCTTCGCTTTGACATTGTTTGGGTTTTTCTAGTTTTCTAAATAATGTTAGATAACCCATAAATGCGTACAGACTAAAATCCTTAATTTTATTATTTTTTAAAAATTCTATAAAATCTTTTAGATGTTGCGGTATATCACTATAAATTCTCATTAAAAATAATTAGAAAATTATTATTAATTAGACATAATTAATCGAATCTTTTATATAACCTTTATATTTATGATAACTTTTAATTAGGAAACTTGTTTTATTCTCTTTTTCTACAAGGTACTCTCTACCCTCTATAATAAAATAGTTTGTAAATGATATATCACTGCACTCTCTAATATTTCTTAATTTTAAAAAATTTATATAACCTTCTATATATGGGGGTACATCAAAATACTCTCTCATTAAAAATAATTAGAAAATTATTATTAATTAGACTGATCTCTAAAAGTTTCTTCTATAATAAAGCTGTTTAAATAAATAGTTTATTTGTTTTAAACTGTTCCATGCTTTTTTTTTATCATCATCTATAAAATAATATCTAAATTTCTCCAGCTCTCTTAGTGTTTCAAATATCATTTCACATTTTTTTTTTTCATCTCCGTCCATATATATTAATCTAGAATATTTATTTAATTATACTGCGTAACAAATATTTAAACGGTTTCTTATCATTTTTTCAAGTTCTTCGTATGAGTGATAAGTTGTACATACACTTTTAGTCGGCAAAGATTCTAAAAAGCTCTCTCTTCCTTTTCGTATGGCTTCCCGTTTTTCTGTGTCGTGATCTTCTAAAATTTTATTAAAAAACTCGCTATCAGGGGCAGCAATGCACACCGCATCATGTGAAAAAGAGCTGGCCCATGTATAAGAAGAGGATAAAAAAAGAACTTTTAATTTTTTATTATTTTTCATTTGAGTTTTTACAAATGTTTTTACTTTGTCCGCACAACTTGAATATAAAAGATCTAGTTCAAAAAATGAGTCGTTTTTCTTGGCATTCTTAAGTCTTTTTAATTCCTCTTCAGTGACCAGGCTTGTTAAATACTCGTCTACATCTATAACCATGTACTGCTTTTGGTTTTTTAGTTTGTTATATAAAAAACCCTTACCACCTTTTGGAGGGAGTAAAAGAACCTGTTTTCTTATGTTTTGTACCTTTCTAATTCTTGGGCGGATACATGACCGATAAGTATGAACCGCTAGAGGAGTTAGGATATTTAGAGCCATTGTAATTCCTGAAGTTGTTGCACTTGCACTTGATATTTCCATTATATATATATATAATGCCTTAGATAATATTTTTTTATCCTTAAATCAATTTTCATTTTTTAGTTTTACATCTACATCTGCCACCTAAAAATGTTTTTAACTCATGTGCTTTAAGATGATCGGATGGTGTTCCCGTTAGTTTGAAAGGGAATTTATATTTTGAAACATTAGGAAGGAAAGAAGAAGTTAAAGCCAGCGGATCATGTTCTATAATATGAGTCTGTACATTTTTTAAATTATATTTACTAGACCTTAAATTATTAAAATTAACCGCGGGATTAAATAACACCGCTTTAACTGGGTAAAATTTAGATAATTCTATAATCATTCCCCCGCCTAATGAGTGTCCCGTTAAAATTATATTCGCGTTTGGGTATTGTTTAATAGCGGCTTCATAAACTTTTTTAAGTTCTAAAAATCGGGGAGAGTTAGATAATGTACCTTTAACTATGGCCACATCGTCGTTTAAATCATCCTGGTTAAATTTGTCGGTTCCTCTTACTGCTATAACTATATTATTATTTTTTTTGAATACTCTAAGTCTAAGAGTTGAATATATGTTTTTCCATCCTTCTAAAGTTTTTACGGGGTTATTATAGGTAGATTGTGCTAATTTCACTATTTCTTTTAAGTTTTGGTTTATATCACTAATATTTAAGGTTGGTTTATTTATTCGTCTAAATCCTTCGGGTATATCTTTCACTAAGTTCCATAATGGTTTAATGAATCCTGCTTTTTTTCCTTTTCCTTTTGTTCTACCTTCCCCCACAATTAATTTTTCTTCTTCTTCATCTGTTTTTTACTTGTGCATTTTTATATGTTCCCATAAATCATTACCATTCATCGTGTGTAAATCTAGTTCTTGACCATTTTGTTTTTAATAATTTATTTAATTCTTTCGCTTTTGGTTGTCTTGATGCTGTTACATTTTCTTTCATATTGAAAAATACATCCCTATCCAAACGTTTAATTTCATCATCAGATAATTCTGTTTTTAAATCTTTAATTCTTTCTTTTATTTTTGGTGTTAAGGCCGTAAACCATTTAGCAGGTCCAGCTGCGGGTGTTTCTTTTACATCTTCATCATCCGCATCTTCTGAGTCGCTTGTGATGACTTCATGAAGTCGTGCCGCATCTTCTGTGAGCATATCATTGTCCGCTGAAGATGCAGCAGCTGCAGCAGCAGCTGCGGGAGTGGGAGCAGGAGCAGGAGCAGGAGCAGGAGCAGGAGCAGGAGTAGCAGATTTTACGGGTATGCCTTGAATTTGTTTTATAGCATATTTATTTATGTCTTCATATGGTGATGAATTGGAAAATTTTGATGTATCAAACCCTAAGTCACCTAATAAAATTAGTTTTTTGGGTACGGAAATTCCAAGCTTTCCATTTCCATCTCTTGTGAAAATTTCAATTAATCGATCTTTTGTTTTTCTCTCCATTGCCTGGACTTCTTCGTCTAATTGTGAGTTTGGTGCATCTTTTTTACCTATTATTTTAAGTAAATCGGATACATATCCAATTAATCGTTCTTGATGCTTGTCGGAGAATTGTGGAGAAGTTCCAAAAGGGACGATCAATTTTTCTTTAAATCCTGTCATATAATTTTTTATTGCTTCTTCTGTTGCTGCTGGTAAATCTTCAGTTAAAACTATATCATTCAGCCGCTTAATTTGGCCTCTTAAAATTTCAAAGCTTGGATTAGGTTTTTTTAAATTCATTAAAAGAAGAATAAATTAAACCTCTTACTTCTTGACCTTTTCGTGATTCTCTTAAAATCATATCTAAAGGTTTATATTCGTCCCGTTCAAATTTTTCAAGCACTACCTCCTGTTTTAGTTTCTCTTTTCGTAAAGATTCATCAACCCCTCTTTTAAATAATTCGTCATTGTTTGAAGCTTCCGCCCTGGCTTTGTATTGTTCGCCACGTTTGATCGCTATGTTTAATAAAAAGTTTCTCAGTGAGTTGTCCATATATATAATAAGTTAGATATTAAATTTTTAGATTAATATTTTTTTTGATAAACAAAAAACCTAAATTATATTATATGAAGCTCACACAACGGAATATTAAAAAGTTTAACAAGACCAACCGATCAATTTTAAACCAGCTTAACTTCGAACATGGTAAAACAATGCGGCTTAATGGGTCTTATCCTTTGAGTTTATGGGCGAGTGATATAGATTTATATCAAAAAATAGATTTTACGGAAAATATGATTAAATTATTAATGGAAGCGGTATATAATATTTTAAAAATGATAAAAAAAGACCCGATTATAGAATTTTCCAAGCTTAAAATAGGAGATAAACCGATTAGAAATATAGACGATGCTCTAAAAGTTTTAAAATCTTATACAAAAGTATTTAATTTACTTAATAAAACCTCTATGAAATGGTTAAAATTAGATTTATTTTTATTTTCTGGGAATAATTAGAGGATTTGACTATTATCTATGATTTTTCAACATCAACAAATTTAGCGGATGAAGATTTTAAAAAATTATTTTATGATGAGTTTAAATTATATGTTAAAAAGAAAAATTATGTTAAAGCATTAAAAAGATTAAATAAAATTGAAAATAAATTTGATGATATTCTAAACGACTCATTTATTGGCTTTGGGTATTTGACCATCTCACGGCTTAAAAGTGTTCAAGACTCTAAAATGAATAGTAAAATTAAAAAGTTTGTTTTATCAAATTTAAAAGAAGATATTTTTATAAAATTGGCGGCATATGATGAAAGATTAAGTAACGGGAAATTAAAATATTTATCTGATATCCCTAAAATGATAAATAACTTAAATAAAAAATTAAATGATAAAATTATTTCTTTGGTGGATCTATCCAAATATAATTAAATATATATTTTAATGCATGTAAAATTTTAATGTTTTTTCTTAATTTTTTTTAATAGGTGCAGAATTTAAAAAAAAATACACATAGACTATTTTTTTTTAAAGCTAATTTTAAATTACCTCTTTCAATTTATATTTTAACGGATGTAAAACCTAAATTATTGTAATTTAAAAATAAAATCTATCTTTTTATATATAAATGAGTATTAATGAGTTAAAAAAAGGTTATCCAATTGCGGAGAATAAAACTTTAGGACGGTACAGTAAAAGTAAATTAATTTATTTTGATCCGAGTTATGAAATGGACGATGACGAAGGTACGGATTATTTTCATACAAATGGTAAGGATCTTTTAGAAGTTATTCCGCCAAGTATTCAAGATAAAGAAATAGACAGTGATAGATATTTTATTAGCGGTCAAAGTGGTTCGGGTAAATCTACCTTTGTGGTACAATTAATAGATAAATACACCAGAGCAGGAATTAAGCATTTTTTTGCCATAACAGACAAACCAGACCGCCGTTTTGGTAAAATTAAATATTTAGATATTAATGATTTTGTGATTCCTTATGAAAATGAGGATGAAGAAGAAAAAATTAAATTATATGAAAAAGAAAAAATTAAATTCAAACATCTTAAAAAATTTCTAGAACCTGAAGAAGTGTTAAAAGAAGAATTAAGAATTAATGATTTAAAGGTTAAAAAAGGACCAAAAAAAACAGGTTATCAATTAAGGTTTAGTAATGAGGATATAGGTGAAATTTTTAAAGATTCCGTTATATTTTTTGATGATTACGAAAAAAATAAAGATGTCAAATTAATTGAAGTTTTACGGGATCATTTATTAACACAAGGAAGGCATTATAAATGTAATATGATTATAGCCAACCACAAGACACAAGGAGGGCCATCCTTCGGTCTTATCAAACAGGAAACAACTAATTATGTTATTTTTAAAAAATCAACCTCTTATCAACGGGAAGGACTCTTTAAAAATTATTTAGGATTAAAAAAAAGACAAAGGGACCTGGTAGATAAATTATTATTAAAGTCGCGGTGGGTTTGTTATAATATAGACAATCATTTAACCATTTCACAAAAAGCGGTGGTTAATACGGACACTATAAAATAAGATATATAAAAAAATTATTCTATTGTTTTATATATGTTAAAGAAAGCAGATATTAAAAAATTATTATTAACAGCTCTAAGTCCTCAAGAATTACGGGATTTATGGCACTCAACATTACCAAATGAAACCGGAATTAATGTTATAGATTATGACGACATTATTAATTGTAAAAATATAAATGGATTATTTAGAAATGATAACAAATTGATAATTTTTTATCCTAATCATCAAGGCGAGTTTTTATTTGGGCATTATTGTGCTTTAATACTAGGTAAAAAAGAAGGTACAATTTATTTTTTTGATTCTTACGGAGGCAGACCAGATGTAGACCAAAAAAGGTACAGCGGAACACAAAGAAAAGACCTATATAAAGAAGAAGAAAACAGCTTAATAAATTTACTGTTAGAAAGTGGGTACGATGTTGATTATTCACACCATAAAATTACAATCTCTAACAAATAACAGTGCCACATGTGGGCGGTGGTGTTTAACCAGGTGTGCTTTAAAAAATTTAACAAATGACGAGTTTGCTCAAGTGATTAAATCTTTAAGTAAATTGAAAAATATTTCACCTGATGAGGTGGTTGTTCAAACTTTCCATTAAGTATTTATTAACTTAAAATAATATATTCTAAGTTTATATATATGAAACAGTATATTTGGCTTAATGAAACTATCAAGAGTAATAAACAATTAGCTGGACCGCGGGGCTCTTATAAAAGACCCGTTAGTGTTGATATTTTTCGTTCTTCTACAATTTTAGACCCTGATAAAAATTATCTCTTAATTGTTGAAGAGTTCCATCTCCATAAAATAAGACTTCCATTATTTAAACCCGCGGGACATGACTATCAAGTAGGAATTTTTTAACCGTTCCACCGATGAAATTATGGGAGTACGTGAGGTTGATTTTAGTACCTTTGTAGATGAAGATGGGTACATGTACGATTATGTTGATGTAGGTACCGCCATCAATGAAACTTTAGCTGGATTATGTGACGGTATCATAGGAGAAGAAGACATACCCGTTTTTAGTTTTAATAAACATAGTAAAAAATTTGAAATCACCACGACTGAAAATTTTAGAAACGGTCATTTTATTATGTTTAATGATGACATGAGAGTAGACTTTAACTCTTTTGAATTTGACGACATAGACGAAGAGTATTCATTAGTTATATTAAATGAAGATGTAGAAACACAAGATGCTTCCACTTTAGAATTTTTAACCCCTATATCGCATATTGTTATAGAATCTAACGACCTCCCCGTATCTTATGAATTACTCCCTTCAATATCTAAAAACACACCACTATATCAGATAACACGGGGGTTTTCCTTACTAATTATAAATATTTACAACAAAACAATCAAGATTTATAACAGCATTTTATTTAGGGTTGAAAATTCCTCTAATAAATACCATAATATTTTACAAACCAATTTTAACCGTTTTAATTTATCCTTTACCATATACGATTATGATAATGAAAAACACCCTTTAACTCTTCTTCCTCAAACAGTAATACAACTTAAGCTTTTATTTGAATCAATAGATTAATTATATTAAAGTCTAGTTTTTTTGATCTTTAAAAAGTCTCTAAATTATTTAAAATTATTAAGGTAAGTTTAAAATAATTTATAATTAAAAAAATATTATCTAAGTTAATATATATGAATACACCCCCAGAACTCGATACTGTTTTACAAGCTCCATATGCTTATAATTGGCCCACTTCTAAAAATGTTAAAATTGCTTCTAGAATAGGCATTCCATACTCAACATTTCAAACAATTCAACCCCACATCAGATGCACCTGATAATGGTGTAGGTCAAATAACTTTTAATCAACCTCTTGGAAATTTAACAGGAGGTGCTCCACGTTTAAGAGTAAGTTTTACTGCTGAAATTAAAAATATTTTAGCTGATTCATCTTTAAAAGATCAAATAGGCCTGAAATCTTTTCCAGTTAATAGAAGTATACCTGTTGCAGTAATTAATATGAATGGTAAAACTTTTACCAGTTACCCCGCACAATTAATTAAACTTCATCAATATAATGCGGATCCTCTAGAACTTGCTTTGCTTTCTCCCTGCTCTGATGTAGATGAATATAATAAAATAAAAGCCGTTTCTATGAATAACCCTTATAGACAAGGTACAGAATCTACCGATAGCCGAATGTCTCGCGGTTTAGGTTGTAATTATGCCTATTATATCCACCCACGGGCAGCAGGTAGCACATCCGTAAAAATTGATTTTGTAGTAGATGAAGCACTTGTAGCCAATCCCACACAATATAAAAATATTAAAGACCCAGTACCTTTTTAGAAACCTGAACACATTTAAAGTCATATTAGATGGACAATTTAAACCTGAAAATATGATTGGTATTGCGGATGATGTTAAACTTGTGGCGGGTAAAGCAGATTTTGAAGTGGATATAACCGGATTTAAAATTAATATGCTTGTTCAAAACTGGGTCGCCCCTCTTGAAATTGGTGACATTCCTAAAACTATAATATATAACACCCCGTTAATTTCATTAGAAGGTAATACAAGTTCGATGTGCCTCAATACAAAGGATCCTTACGGTATCCCTGGTGAACGAAATAAACACATATTAACAACTCATAGTATGGCAATGAATAATGTCCCTTCAATGTTTGCTGTTATGGTTTCACAAGAAACACCAACAAAAAAGTTTGCCCCTGATCAACTTGCTGGAATTATTGGATTAGAAATTAAGGTGGATTCTGATGTTGGTATTTTTAGAGAACTTGAACAACAACAACTGTACGAATTATCTTCATCTAATGGATATAATAAAAGATTTTCATGCTTTAGTGGTGCTCTGGCTAATGGCTTGACTGTGGCAGATCCAGCTGTGGCTGCTGGTAACAAAATTTAAAGAAGCTATATTTGGTGCTGGTTCTGTAATTTTCTTCCGTCCTTCCGATCTGGGATTAAAAGATTATAATGTTATGGCTAATGCTAATAAGTCCATTAATATGCAGGTACAAGCAACATTTGTCACCCCTGAAGCTGCGGGTACTGGTGCTCATTATAAATTAGAAGTGTTTTCAATTAGAGATAATCTCACCTACAGCTTTGAAGATGGTACCTTTATGGATGATTTAACCCTTTACACTCCCGACCAACTATTACGAAGCCCCCTAAAACTTACTGATGACAATAACAAATTAATGCGGGTTATGGGCGGGTCCTTTATGGGTGATGTTATGACTAATTTTAACCATATGGCAGCTCATCCTATGACTAAAACGGTGACTAAACTATTAAGAAATACGGGACCATTAAAAGATTATGCGGGAGATGGTACAATGATGGGAAACATTGCCTCCGTTTATGGTTATGGTAAAAAAAAAACAACCACTAGAAAAAAGAAAGGTGGAGAAATTGTTTTACTAGGTTCAGGAAAAAAAGGCGGTAAAAAATTATCAGATAAACAACTTCACGACCTAAGAAACCTCTAAAAACATTTAATTAATATATTTAATAACTTAAAAAATAATATCTAAGTTATTATATATAATGTCTATTTCAAATTTACTTTATGGTAATAGTTATAAATTAACCTGTGCTGGCTTAGATGCTGGAAAAAATAAAATTACTAACGTGGCCCCTCCTGTTGATGATTACGACTGCCCTAATAAAGCTTATGTAGATTCTCAAATTGATTCACATAGTGGGACCCTTTCACAAGTTTTGGCCGCGGGTAATGATGGTAATGGTGATGATATGCTCAATATTGGAGAAATTCAAGCTAACACCTTATCTTTAACTGCTCCACTTACAACTAAAAGTGTTATTATAACTGGCGAACCAATCGCTGGAAGTAATACAAAAAGTGGAATTAGATTTCCAAATAATGACCCAATTTATATGGAATCCAACTTTAACGGGTCTCTAGCTTATAGCCCTGGCTTACTTTTAAGTGGTCAAGATAATAGTGATAGAAGCATTTATATGTATAGTGGTAATAAAGCTGGTAATCAAAGAAATAACGATTTTAATACCACATACAGTGTTAAAGTTGGAGAAAATGAATTGGTTAGTAATATGAATAATCTAGTTTTGTTCAAATCCCCTACTCCATCTACTGAAGCACAACGAAAAACCCCACATAATATTATTTTTAATGATGGAGATGATGGATTACCTGACGGGAAAACTGCACAAATTTCTATGGTAGGTGATCCTACATCTGGTGTTAAGGGTAATATTATTTTTTCTGTTCAAAACGGTGATGTTGTTCCTGGTTCTGTTTTTTCTGAAACTATGAGAATTAGAGGCAATAAAGTTGGTATAATGACATCTGACCCAGGTGCAGAACTTGAGGTGGTTGGTGAAGTTAAAACTGATACTTTATATGTTGGTGACCATTCTCTGGTTGTAAATAATGCTGCATCTGGTCAATTGTCAGTGGGATCATCAAATCAACCAACTGCACATTTATGTGCACGTTTCAGAAGTCCTGCAGCCAGTCCTAGTGAGAGTGGTCAGTTGTTTATGGAAGCAGGCACAGATGCAGGGGGACTCGTCCAGGATGGAGCAGTTTAAGCTGGAACGGTTATTTAAATGGTTCCACAGGATATTTCAGAACCAACGCAAACAAGCAAATATGGCAAATGAAAGTGGACCAACGAACAGGTGACAGTTTTTCTATTAATTCTTTAAACCCTGTAGACCCACTCACCCCAACCACCATTAATTGGTTAAATTGTGATGGAGCTAATGCAATGTATTTGAATTCAATGATGGTTTTGGATGCATTAACACCAGTTGTCAGACCAGAGACAGACAACACCATTGATTTAGGATATAACACCTTCAGATGGAAAGATGTGTATTCTGCAAATGGTACCATTCAAACATCAGATTTAAATAAAAAGAAAGATGTCAATGATTTAACAAAAGGTCTTGATTTTATAAACACACTCCGCCCTGTTGAGTATAAATTTAAAGAAAATACAAGTGATCGTGTTCATTATGGTTTAATAGCTCAAGAAGTTGAAACTGTATTTAACAATTTAGGAGATTCAGACCTTACAGGAAACGCAACCGTCATTAAATCCCAAAAAATGATACCAGACCCCAACTTTATTCCTCAATCTGACGGAACTGGAACAATTCAAAAAACACCACTCATTGAAGGTGAAGGTTTTGATTATTCTCTAAGATACACTGAATTTATAGCACCACTTATAAAAGCAGTTCAAGAATTAACCGCACAAAATGCGGCATTGGTTGCACGTGTTGAAGCTCTTGAAAATGCTTAAATGTGAAAGTTTATTAAAATAAGTTTAATTATATAATCAAATATAATTAAAATTAGTTTATGTATAATACTATAGTTTTTTTTTCTTTAACCCATTTTTTAATTTTGTCCTAGAGATTTAATTAAAATTTGTAATTATTGTGGTAAGATTTGTGGAGCCATAACTTTAAGAACCGTACAGTGTTGAAAAAGGATAAATTAAAACTGAAGCTTTAATTTTTATTATCGCTTCGCACTCTCACATGATGGAGACCAGGGTGGGGACAGGACGGACAGGACAGGACACCCCTAAAAACTTTTTCTATATTATATATAAATTAAATTATATTATATTTTTTAGTGTCCCCAGTGTCCTTTTGTCTATAGGGGGTATAAAATATTAGATGGGTTTTAAAATTTGACGGGGATTTTTAGAAGGAAACCATCACAAAATTAATTTATTTTTTCAATATATGATTTTATGGGGTGGGGACACCTAAAATTTATGGTGTCTTGGGGTGTCCTCGGTGTCGTCATGGGTCAATATATAAAGGGGAATCATAAAAGGGGAGGCTGTGGTGGATAACCCGTTTGATGGATGACCCGTTAGATAAAAGCCCCTAGGTGTGTCCGTAAGGGGATATAACCGCCGTCGGCGGTTATTGAAGAAATGGAAATTCATTTCCATTCTTCGGGGGGGTGTCTCAGGCGCAGCTGGAGTCGTCCGGCCCCCACGCCGTGACCGGGGGCGACGGAACCTTCATTGCAGAGCTCACCTTCACCGCCGAGAACTGGTTCGAGCCGCAGGTTGTGATTGTGGGCGCTCGTGATGACCGCCTGGACGAGGCTGGCGACGAGCACCGTGTCAGTGCTCAGCTGGTCTTGGTCTCGGAGGACGTCGCGTACGGCAGCATGGCCACCGTGCCTTCGCTGGAGGTGTCGATCCGCGAGGACGCCTTCACGGCACCGCCGGTGCTGTCGTCGGCCAAGTTCGACAACGAGCTCACCTCCCTGACCCTCACCTTCGACCGCGACACCAACGCTGGCGGCAGCGCAGAAGGCGCCTTCGCTTGCTCGGAGCTCCTCAGCCCGGTGGCCGCCCTGGCAGACACTGCGACCCAGTGCAGTGTGCCTGCCATCGCCGCCCGCCGCAGCGCCGTCGCCACGCTCTTCGGCGCCGGCAGCTCGTGCCAGTGGCAGTCGCGCCGCCAGCTGCAGGTGCGCTTCGGTCGCGCGCCCACCGTGCTGCCCGGCCACTCCATCGCGCTGGTGCCCGGCAAGGTCAAGGCATCGAGCGCCGCTCGCCTCAGCTCCGCGGGCGTCGTCAACGTGACGGCTGCAGCGAACGGCATTTTGCCGGTTGCTGACATTGGCCCCGGCTCCCGCACCATCGGCCGCTGCGACAAGCTCACCGTCTCCGTCCGCGAGGCTGGCGGCGGGAACCGCCCGCTCGCGTGCCAGTGGAGCATTGTGTCCGTGGTCAACACCGCGACCCGCCAGACGTCCACTGCGGCCGTCCATGCCGCTGGCCTCAAGACGGTGCTCGACGCCCGCAACGCCGGGGACTCGGCCGTGTCCTGCGCGACCATCGCCTTCGCCAACGCATCCGCCATCACCGACGGGTACACCGTGACCCTGGAGGTGACCGTGACCAACTTCAACGGCGGCTCCGCCACCACGCAGTCGGCCATCGTGAAGCAGGGCATTGCCGCCCCCAGCCTCGTGGCCCCTTCGTCCGTGTCGGTGTTGCGCTCCGCCGAGCAGTTCATCGACGTGCGCGCCTTCGCGCCCCGCTGCTCCGGAGAGGCCGAGCTCTCGGCCGAGGCCCGCGCGATGCGCTTCTTCTTCTTCGACGCCTCCGCCTCGCCCATGGCCACCGACGTGCCGTCCCAGCTGCTCGGCGGCGGCAGCCTGTTCACCTCCTTCGATGCGTCAGCGGACGCCGCCACCCAAAGCGGCGGCCGTCTCGTGGCCCCGCCCGGCGCCAGCGCGCGCCAGTTCGACACCTCGCCGCTGCCCTTCGTCGTGGTGCCCGGCAAGGCGCTCACGCCCGGCCTCAAGTACACTGTGCGCGTCTTCGCCCAGCTCATCAGCAACCCCGCTGCCGTGGCCTCGGCCGACATCGAGGTCGCGCCCCAGCTCGACGCCCTGCGCTCCAGCATCGCTGGCGGCTCCTTCAAGCAGGCCCCCGTGGACGTGGCGCTCACCCTCGACGCCTCGGCCTCCTCAGACCCGTCTGCGCTCTCGGGCGTGGCGGCCACCTTCTCCTGGTCGTGCCAGCCCGATTCGGCTGCCAACAGCGCCGCCGGCCTGGCCGCCGTTGCTGACTGCGGCCCCGCAGGCACCACTGTGGGCGCCGCCACCGTGGGCGCCGTCACGCTCCCGGCCCTGTCTCTCTCGGCCGGCTACACGTACCGCTTCACCGTGACCTACACCAAGGGCTCGCGCTCCAGCGTGTCCACCCAGACCGTGCAGGCGGTGTCCGGAGCGGGCCCCGAGGTGCTGGTGCAGGAGCCGGAGACCATCGACTTTGCCGGCATCCTCGGCGGACAGCTGTCCGTGGTGAGCGAGCAGGACTCCGTGTTCCTCGATGCGGTAGTGAGCTCCCTGGACGAGGGCTCGCTCGAGCTGCAGTGGACGCAGGCAGGCGGCCCCCCGCTGCCGGCAGGCGCCTTCACCGACCCGGACATGGCCGACGAGCTCTTCGCCTCCAGCCCGCTGTCCTCCACGCTCATCGTGCGCGGCGACACGCTGCTCCCGTCGTCCACCTACGAGTTCTGCGTCACGGCCACGGACGCCACCGGCTCGCGCAAGGCGTGCACCTCCTTCATGACTGCGCCGGAGCCCGCTGGCGGCTACGTGGAGGTGGAGGCCGCGGACGCCAGCGCCGCCACTGCGTTCTCGCCCTACGTCGTGAGCACCGGCGGGTGGGGCGCCAGCAACATCGAGTCCTTCACCTTCTACATCCTCAGCCGCGCGACGGCGCCCGCTGACGTGGCCGCCTCTTGGCTGTCCGAGGACGAGACCTCCGCGTTTTGCCCAGGCAGTCAAGTCGCTCGAGGGCGCTTCCGTGTTCGCCGAGGTGCCCGCCTCGACCTCATCGCTGACCACGCAGGTGATGCCCGCGGGCGACGTGGTCATCATCGTGGAGGTGGAGACCAGCTTCTTCACCCGCGGATACGCGTGGACCAGCCTCACGGTGGGTGCCTACACCGGCACCCAGGCAGACCTGCTCGCCAGCATGCAGAACCTGGCCGGCGATGGCGACTACAGGCAGACCCTAGCGGGTGCCGGAGCTGTCTCCTCTGTGACAGGCGGTGCGTCGGCCCCCTCTCTCCGCGTGCTCGCTCAGCTGACCGAGGGCAAGTCCAGCCCGGCTCTGCGCGCCTCCTCCCGCCGCAGCCTTCGCGCCGCGGCCCGCGCGCTCGAGACCACCCAGAGCGTGGCGGCCTCCATCCGCGCCCTGCTGGACCGCGCGCTGCAGCAGGGCCAGAGCGCCACGCTGTCCTCGGACCTGACCAGCCTCGCTGCCGACGTGACCCGCGCCCTCGACCTGGCCTCGAGCCAGCAGCAGGTGTCCGCCATGTCCCCCACCGACGCGCGCGTCTACCTCACGCGCGTGAACACGACGCTGTCCATCTTCGCGTCCACCACCAGCGCCAACGCGCCGGCCGTGACCGTGCTCGACGTCATGGCTCGCGCATCGGCCCGCCTTGTGGCCGCCGTGCCCGCCGCCCAGGCCGACTACCGCGTGGCCCTGGAGGCGCTCTACCGCGGCTACCTCTGGCATCTCTCGGACACCGCCACCGCCAAGCCCGTGGGAGCCCTCAGCTTCACCTCCTCCTTCGCCGCCCGCGCGCGCGCCAGCGCTGTGGGCGCGGCCAAGAACATCCTGCAGCTCGGCAACGTCACGCGCGTCGCTGGCGCTGTGGACCGCTTCGGCGCCGCCATCACCAGCTCCATCGTGGGCCGCCTGTCCGTGACCGGCTCGGCGCGCCTCGCCAGCTTGTCTACCGGCGCCATCGTCGACGCTGCGGGCTCCCAGGCCATCGGCGCCCTGGTGACCGGCGTGGACACTGCCCACCCCATGTTTGCCAACGCCTCCGCCTGGGCAACCGCCGACGCCCGCTTCAGCGGCCTGCCCGCCGCCGGCACGTCCTCCGAGGCCCAGGACGCGGACGCCGCCCGCCGCCTCAGCATCGCCGGTCAGGTCACCCTCCCGGCATCGGCCGCCCTGCCCGCCGTGTCCGGCCGCGCCTCCGGCCTGGCCTTCTCGTCGCTGCTGGTGGACCGCCTCGACCGCATGGTGGAGCCGCTCGGCGCCCTCGTGCTTGTTTCCGGCTCCTCCGCCGCCGTGGCCACCGCTGCCATCAGCGGCGGCGACGCCAGCGCCGACACGGCGGCCAACAAGACCCGCTTCGCCGCCGTGTACGAGTCCGACGTGCCCGTGGCCTGCGCGTCGCTCGCCACCATGGCCCGCGGCACCGCCTCCTTCACGCTCGCCGGCTCTGCATCGGCCACCATCAGCTCGTCCGTGGTGTCGGCCGCAGCGCACCGCCGCGCTGTTCGTCAGCAACGCCACCGCAGCTGCCGCCGGCCGCCTGTCCAGTGGAGCAACGCCCTCGGCATCCACCACCGCCGCCGTCTCCGCCGGCTCCGTGACCGTGGCCGGCGCCTTCGCGTCCACCTCGTCCGCCGCCACGCGCGCCGGCGCCGCCACGCCCTTCCTGGCCGCCCTCGGGCAGCCGCTGGTGCCCGCATCCGGCAGCAGCACGTGCCGCGTGGAGTCCTTCCTGCGCACGGTGCGCCCGGGCCAGGCCATGTCCGTGGCGCTCGACACCGCCGCCGGCCTCCGCCTGCGCTTCCGCCACCAACGCCGCGTCCGCCGCGGTGGTCGTCGCGCCGGCGCAGCCCGCGCTCCTCGAGGCGCCCAGGTGGCCGAGGCTGACTCTGCGGCGCTGTCCGGCGTGGTGGCTGCCGCCGCCACCTCTGCCCGCGTCGGCCTCGAGCTCACGGCCCAGCCGCGCGGGCGCCGTCACCCTGACGCTCGCCAGCAACACGGGCAACGGCCTCTGCGTGGGCTCCACGTCGGGCCTGCTGGAGTTCTCCGCCGCCCTCGTGGGGGTCGACGCCGCCATGGCCGCCGCAGCGGACGCCGGCCAGAGCCTGCCCGCCGCCGTCCCGGAGGCGATGCGCGGCAAGCGCGCCGTGGACGCTGCCACATCGGTGGCTGGCGTGGCGGCCGCCTCGCCCGTGACCTACTGGCCGCAGGCGTACCCGTGCTCGACCAACGCCGATTGCGGCGAGGGCTACGTGTGCGACGCCGGCATCGGCATGTCGTCCACCCGCTTCGTGAACCGCGCCACCGGCTCCGACGTGGATGCCGGCTCCTCCATCGTTGTGGGCGGCGCCTCTGGTGCCGCGTTCACCGGCTCCAACGGCGTGGGCGTGGCCATGACCGCCGCCCAGGACTCCGTGGCCGAGCTGATGCTCGCCCCGCCGACCCTGTCCGCGGCCATCGAGGCCCGCCTCAACGCCGCCAGCGCCACCCGCGCGGGCCTGACCGCCGCCCTCCGCCGCGTGCTCGGCGCCACCGTGGGCGCCGAGATCGTCGACAGCATCGCCGTGGCCGCCGCCAACCCGACCCTGGCCACCGCGTCGGACGAGGGCGCTGAAGCTCGCCTTCTCGACGCCCACCAACAAGACGCGCATCAGCCTCGCGGCCAAGGCCGTGCCTGCCCGCCTCTCCGTGGGCGCCTCGTCCGTGGCCCTCAACGCCGCGCTCAAGGCCGCGCAGGACGCGCCCGTCGCCTCCAACTCCCAGTCGCGCCGCCGCATCGCCCTCGTGCCGGTGTCCGTGCGCGCCACCTCTGCCGACGACCTCCGCTACGACGCCACCGGCCGCTGCGCCGTGGCGTCCACCGACGGCAAGTCCTGCCAGCGCACGCTGCCAAGGCAGGGCGCGGCTCGTGGTCCTTTGGCATGCTCGCCGTGGACGACGACGCCATCCGCGTGTCCATCACCCCCGACCGCCGGCGCTGAGGGCGCGTTCAACAGCTCCATGGCGCGCGTGAACGGCATCAAGGAGGGCACCGCGTCGCTCTCGTTCCGCGTGGAGGTTCGCAACCGCGTGCGCATGCCCCGCGGCACCATCCGCGTGCAGCTCGCCGCCCTGCCCTACGTCAACGACGCCTCGGCCAGCCCGCTGTCGTGCGCCCAACGCCGTGGCCGACTTCGGCTCCGAGGACACCGTCGCGTCCAAGACCGTGACCTGCACGTCGTGGACGACAACGTGGCCCGCGGCACCCGCGTGCCGGCCCGCGTGACCGCGACCATCTCGCTCCCGTCCATCACCAACGCCGCCGACCACACCGCGGCGCTCACCGCCCTGGTGCCGCCGCCGCTTGCCGCCGACCACGCCGGCGTGGCCCCGACCTACTCGGCCGCCACCCCGTGGGTCCGCACCATGACCGCCTTCGTGGAGGACAACGACGCCTCCGGCCTCAAGCTCTTCGCGGTCACGCCGACCCCGGCCACCAGCCAGCGCACCGGCCTCGCCGCCGGCATCACCAAGGAGGCCGCCCCTGTCGACCAGCACCGGCTCCCTGTCCTTCAGCGTGGGCCTGCTCTCGCGCCCCTCGGCGCCGGTGACGCTGCGCGTGCGCCTGACCTCGGGCATGGCCGCTGACAGCAACGCCGTGTCCGCCTCCGCCAAGGCCGCCCTCTCGGCCGTGGTCAACGTGACCGTGCAGCCCGCCCAGTTCGCCACCGGCGGCGTGGTGCGCATCAACGCAGGCACCCTCACGGCCAGCCAGACCGAGGCCGTCTTCGCCGCCACCGTGGAGGCCGTGTCGACCGACGCTGCCTACAACGGCCTGGTGCTGGCCGGCCCCGTGCTGGTGTCCATCACCGACCCCGCCGCGGCCGCCCTGCAGGTGACGGCCCAGTCCACGTCCGTCAGCGAGGGCTTCACGGCCACCGTCGCCACCGTGCGCCTCAGCGTGAGCCCCGGCTCCGCCACGGTCGTGGTCCGCCCCGCGGTGCTCCTGCCCGCCTGGGCCCGCAACAACAGCGCGGCCGCCGCCCTCTTCATCCCGACCAGCCCGGCCCCGCTCTCCGTGGCCACTGCCGAGCTCGTGTTCACCAGCGCCAACTGGAACGTGGCACAGAACGTCCGCGTCACGGCCGCCAACGTGGACTCGCCGCTGCCCTTCCCGGAGCAGCCCTTCGCCGTGTCGCTGCCCATCACCGTCAGCTCCACCGCGGGCCCCTTCAAGGCCAACGGCACCGTCTACTACGCCAACGCGCTGCCCGTGTCCTTCAGCCAGTCCGAGACCGCGGCCATCACGTACACGGACGTCACGGCGCGCTTCGTTGCCGGCGCCACTGGCGCTGAGGCGGGCTCCGCCCTGACCATCGCGACCGGCCAGCCGGCGCCCGCGCTGACCCTGACCGAGGACAACAGCTACAGCGGCGCGGCCTTCGACCGCATCGCGTCCGTGTTCGGCGCCGCAGTGGCGCAGGGCATCGGGCGCCGCCTCCTTCCGCGTGATCGAGGCGAAGCGTGGCGTCCAAGCCCGCCGCCGCCTTCACGCTCCGCCCTGGCGCGGGCCTCGCCGCCACCACGCTGCTGTCGTCCGGCGCCGCCGAGCTCTTCGCCAAGGAGGTCGCCCTGCCCTCGGGACGTGACCGTCACGGCACCACCGGCGCCGCGTTCCGGTTCAAGCCAACCAACTTCGCCTCGGCCAAGCCGCTCTTCCTGGTGCGGGCCGCCAACCGCGTGGACCACGCCGCCGCCGACCTGAGCGGGTCGCTGCGCTTCTCCGTTGACGCCAGCTCCGCCTCGGACGACCTCGCGTTCCGCAACGCCGCGACTGTGGGCACCGTGTCCGTGTCGGTCACCGACGACGACGTCGCGGGCGTGACCGTGACCCGCACGGGGCGCACCGAGGCTGTCGGCTCCAGTCCCGCGGCGTCGGCCAACTTCAGCATCGTGCTCGACTCGCAGCCGCAGGCGCCCGTCACGGTGGGCCTCGTCTTCACCGGCCTGCCCGCCGAGTGCGCCAGCGCCGCCTGCACCTCGGTGGCCGCCATCGGGTCCACCTCCTCGAGCGTTGTCGCCATCGACGGCAGCCTCGCCGCTGTCTTCTCGGCCGCCAGCTGGAGCACCGCCTCCACCGTGCAGGTGACCCTGACGCCCAACGGCCAGGCCCTCATGGCCGAGACCGCGGCCTCACACCTTCTCGCCCGCTTCGTCGTCTCGGCGGCGGGCGACGCCAGCTACTCGGCCCTGCGCACCAGCACGCTCGCCACCGGCGTGTCCACCACTGCGCTCGACGTGGCCGCGCTCGAGGCGGTGTGTCCCTCGCCGTGACCTCCGTGCGGGACCTGGAGCGCAACGGCGGCCGGGACGGCGCCATCCGCGTGGCCCTGCCCTCCGGCATCGCCATCGGCAAGATCGTGGCAGTGGACGTGGACATCGACGTCACCGGCACCGTTGGCAGCGTTTCCCGCCCGGCCGGCGGCTTCGGACTGCGCGTGGCTGGCGGCGCCGCCACGGTGGCGGGCCGCCCGGCCATGTCCGCTGCGGCCACCGCCGGCAAAGCTGTACTCCGTGGTGGCGCCCGTGGGCGACGGCTCCTCGCGCGTGCGCTACACACGCTGGTGATGGCGGCGCCGCCGAGTCGGTGGTGCTCGAGGTGTTCGCCGTCGACCCGTCGGCCTCTGTGGAGGACGTGGTCAGCGGACTGCGCGTGAACGCCTCGGTGTCCGCCACGCTGACCACCTCCTCGCGATACTCCTCGGCCGCCACGGCCAAGGCCGCCTCCGTGACCACAACGTCGCTGCCTCCCTCAGCGTCGTGGCGCCCAGCCCCAGCCCCAGCGCTACTCCCAGCCCCACAGCGTCTGCGTCCGCTCCGTCGACGTCCTCGCCGAACAGCCTCTGCCTCGCCGTCGACATCGCCTACGGCGTCGTCAACGCCTTCACCGTCTCTCACACCTTCCCCCTCGGCTTCTAACAACTCCGACGACGACGTCAACCCCCACGCCATCGGTCACATCGTCCCCCGTCAAGCTCGCCGTCGGCATCCGCGTCCGCTGACCCGACGACCACCCCTACCAGACGTCGTCTCCGTCGCCCATTCCTGGGCCTGCTCTCCGCAGGGTCGTTGGAAGTTTGTCCTTCGAGTCGTCTCTGTCAGCCGATCAGTTGATGCCTCACCAGCGCACTTGACGGAGCTCCGGGAAGCCTTGGCCATTGCCGCAAGCGGGTCCAAGACCGGTTCTCTCCGCGTGTTGGCGTCATCGCAGCACTGACTGCAGAGTCGGTCTCCATCCTGGGTGTGTCCTCAAGCAACAAGCGCACGGTTGTCATTCGGTTCGAGGTGCTGGCAGGGGACGCTCATGCTGCCGACTCCTCGGTGGCCGCAGCATCAATCACTGAGTCGCTTCAGATGGCTTTCGTTGACGGCAGCCTTGCGCGGGTGCTTGCTTCGCAGCCGCTGCTCTCCCAGATCATTCTGGATCGGTCACGCTCTCTGAAGTCCAGACCCTGGCAATTGCTGTTGCCACACCGTCGCCCGGCGTCGGGGGCGGCCATGCGCTCAAGCAAGCAGCCAGACAAGTCAGCCGCCTTCGCGCTTGCAGGACTTTGCCATCGCAGCCATGCTGCTTATGGCTGCCGCGCTGTGGCTCCGCGGCAGATTTGCCCGAACCCAGTCTCCTTCCCGGCCGCCTGCAACGGCGCGTGTGTGAGACAGACGAGTGACAGCCACATGTTGGTGCGCCCCAGCCTTGCCTTCGCGGCCTCCCACGAACTTAGATACCAGTTGCGGCTGCATCTGTAGCGAAAGAAACACGCTGCACAGTCCCGGTCGCGCACATTTGCAAGGTGATGCGAATGTGCCGAGCGTTGCCCAACTTCGCCTCTCTGGCGCTCAAACTCGCAAGCACCTATTCGGACAACGAAACCGAAGGCCACCGGCAGAGGCGGTGGTGGCGCTGGCCGCAGTTGGCCAAACCCAAGTTTTGGCCCCGCAGATTCACGTTCTTGCCTGAGAAGGAGGAGCCCGGCTTCGATTGCCGGCCCGGCAGTATGCTTTGCGCGACAGCTGCTTGCCCTGACAATCGCCCGAGGCGCGGCTGCAAAGTCGGCATCCGGCACTTAGCCGCAGAACACCGGGCGGACGGGCTTGCCGTCGGACGATGGTCGGGCCAGAGCACGGCCCCCGACTGGCTTCGCTGAAAGCTTGCCCGGCTTCGTCGAAGCTTGCCCCCCTGCCGTGGCGACGGTGCCAGTTGTCCTAATCCTCCTGGCAACCGCGTCCGCGGCTCGGTGGCCTGCTCGCGATGCGGCGAGCTTCGTGGGCAGGGAAAGGCATGCTGCCCGTCCTCTGGCAGCTCGCCGGACGCCCAGACTCGATCACGTCTTCGTTCGTAGGCAGCACCCGGGGTCTCCACTGCGTCGATTCAGCCACCGGGGCCGTTTCCGGGGCCGTGCGCCAGAGTGGCTCGCGCCTGTCGAGCCGGCGTGGGCTGCGCTGTCGCCGGTGGTCGTCCTCGTGCATGGCCCCGCGGGCACCATGATCATCCGGCGGCACCACGTGCGCCGCCCGCCCCCGAGCCGTGAGTTTGCGACCGCCTGGCAGCGTCCTGCCCGCCGGCTGGCTTCCTTCTCCCATGCGGCTTCGCGCCCTGCTGGCCTCGTGAGAGCGTCCCGGGCAGCCGAACGGCACGCGTGCCGCAGCATGGCAGCGTGCTCCCCGCCGGCAGCCTGCCAGGCGCGCTCCTGACTCGCGGCGCAAAGCGTGATCAGCGCCCACCGGGCCAGGTCTTTGCTCAGAGTCCCCGCCAGCATCTCCCCGCGCAGAGCGCCGGCGACAGCACGCCCGAACGCAGTGCAGTCGCGAAGTACGTCGTCTGCTTCAGCAGGCACCGGGAGCGCCAGGCCCGGCTGAGGCTCGCTGCCTGCAAGTGGAGGAGCCCAGTCCGCCGCAGCTGGGCAAGGCGATGCATTGGGGGACAACCGAGGGCGACGTGCTGAAGGGAGGGAGCCAGCGTGGAACGGCCACGCTCATTGCTGCTGCTGAGTGTGCTGCCCAAGTCTGGGGGGGACAGGGGCGTGGCAGCGTCGGGCGCAGCAACTGCGACGGCCCCATGATTTGTCTCAAGGAGGCCGCCGCTGATCGACGGCCCGTCATCCTGCAAGGCCCAACTCGGACGCTGGGCCTTGCAACCTTGATCCTGCGCGCCAGTGCGCCTCCGTGCCACGGCTGAGGCGTCTTTCGGTGGCTGCGATTCGGAGCAGAGCCTTTGGTGTCGTACTTGCCGTCAATGACTAACGGGCTTTGGCTAGCTTTGTGCATCCTTATCCAGGGCACCCTGGTGAGTCGCCACAAACAGGCGGGCCGCATGGACTCACCGCCCGCGGCTTGCGTCTTTTAGGCCGCAAAACGCGACAGCCAGGCCCGCGCGAGGGGCCGGAGCTGCAGGTGAGCATGCCGCCAGCGCGCAAGAGCTGCCGTTACGGGGGACTGGCCCGGCCCGCGCGGCAGCACTCAACGCTTACTCTGGCCCATTGGCCGACTGGAGCTTTCAGAAGGGCATACCTTGATCGGAACCCTATCGGCACAACTCTGTTTTGCGACACTGGGCCCTATTTCGGACCTTGTACGAAATTCGAGTGTGCCCCGCTCCTGGCCGCGCCGATTTTCTGTCCCAACCGCCACCGATATGCCACGCACCAGCCGCAGGGCCCGCTGATGAGGGCATGCACTCGGTCCGCTCCAAAGCCCGGTGGACCCCAGGGCGGGGCGTGGGACCACCCGGCCTTGCCTGGCGCCGCAACGGGCGCGACTCCGGCACAGGAACGACCGCAAGCGCGGGCGCCTCGTGCTGCTAGCACAGCCTCGCCTCCACCTTCTCCCCTCTCCCTCGCTGCTCAGGCAGCCTTGCTGCGACGCGTCAAGGAGCTGGTTCGCAGGTTCAACGCCCGCCAGCGCATCGCTTCTGACCGAAAGCCGATCCCCACGTCACTGGCCGAGGCCGAGGCCGACAGCCAGTTCTTCCGCCGCCTGGCAATCGCGCTCCTCACCGACGTGGGCGCGGACAGAGCCTTGCTGGCCCAGGCAGCCAGTGCAAACAGAAGGGATCTGCGGGCGCTGCTGGCACGATCGGTGACGACGCAGGGTCAACTCCAGAGCGGGCAGCATCACGCTCATCGTCCGGCGGGAGCAGAGGCGAGGAGCGGCGGCGGCGGCGGCGGCGGTGGTGGTGGCGGTGGCGGTGGCGGTGGTGGCAGTCACCTGCAGCTGCGCCACCGTGATTTGCAAGGTTCGGGTGGTCGGCACCAGCGGCAGTTGTCCGGCCGTGCTGACAGGGCGATGCGGCGTGATGACTCGCACACCCCCGATGACCCACACGTCGGGAAACCAGTACTTTGTGGGAGTGGACCCAGACAAGGCTCAGGTCTGCTGTGGCAGGTGCAACGCGCAAGGCACCGACCACTGGTCGTTTAGCCAGTATCAGAACGCCACCGGTCGCGGTGCGGGTTCGTCTCTGTCGGGTGCCCCCCCCCGAAGAATGAAAATTCCAAAATTTTCACTTCTTTATAACCGCCAGCGGCGGTTATATCCACCCTACGGGACACACCTAGGGGTTTTATCTTACGGGTTATCTTATAGTTCCATCTTAATATATGCCATGTCACTGCCCTAGGTATAATCTTATATATTTCCATCTTTTGGCAGCTAAAAATGAAAGAGTATAATAAAAT
>VLTN01000120.1:0-26887 GCA_008330645.1 Cafeteria roenbergensis
CATCGGAGTCGTCACGCCACGGCTGACAGTGAACAGCTGCTGGAATGGGTTGGACCCGAACGCAGCTTGCCTCAGAGGCAAATAGCAGGACGCAGATGGCTCGCTGACCCCTCGCCGGCCACTGGTCTTAAACCTTGCCGCTGACAAGACGCCCTAGGCCGCCTGCATCGCCCGATGCCGGTGACGTGAGGAAGGACGTGGTAGGGGACACAGAGAACGCCCGCCCCGCCGTCTGCGGCAAACCCGCCCCGAAACCACAGCGAAGATGGGAGCGAGCCCGCGGAAGGCAGCACCCATCGTGAGATGAACGCCGTCGTGGTGCCCTCCAGGAGCGACGTGCTCAGAAACTCGCGCTGGCATTGCCCTCGTTGATCATCGGGACAGCGGAGTCGTCGTCGTAGACATCCACGGAGGAGTCGCTGATGCGAAGAGTCAAAGTCCTCCCCGGCAGTGGCCTCGGCGACAAGGATGACGTTATCTCTGTCGGGCTGCCGACAGCGCGTCGTCCGCAGCTCGACGCGGACTGACTCGCCCGCCTGCCAGTTGTCCGCAGTGAGCGTCACGGTGGAGGCACCGCAAGCACGCGAGAGCTGAGAGCCGCCAGAGTGACCGTGATGCCCTCCGCGCCCAGCGGCTGCGAGGCAAGCGCGACGAGGAACCTCGGTGGCGGAGTCGGACGTGCCCTCCGTGAGGCTGCAGCCACCGATCCCTCGGCGTCGGCAGAGGGCAAGGGTGAGCCGTCGATGCCCAGAAGCAGCACAGCGTTGCGGTCGTCGTCGTTTCGCTTCACCACGGCAGCAACCGTGCCCGCAGGGTCGTCAACGTAGCGGTCCGCGTGGAGAGCTCTGGGTCAACGCTGAGCTGAACGCGCACCATCTCGAACGTGCCGGAAGGGTCTGAGCTTGAGAACTCCGACGTTCCGCGGCGAAGTGCCCTGGGTCGTCGTCGGAGGAAATGGCAATCGCCTGTGGCACGTTCCAGTTGCCTGCGTTGAACACTGCGGCTCCTGTCGTAGACCCACCGGCGGCTGAGGCGTCTTCGCCAGCAATGGCCGCAAGTCGGGGGTTTCCGCCTGTGCTGAGGCGCACATGCACGCTCTGGCCGGCCGGGGGCGCTGCCTGCAGCTTCACGAACACCAGCGCGACTGCTGCCGAGCCGGAGGCCCCCTCTGTCACCTCGTCGCCTGCGTCCGACGTGTATGCCGGCTGCTCAGCCACCTCTCCGCCAGGGCGGAAGACCTTGGCCGCTGCGGGGCCCGCAGAGGCCCCGATGTTGGATGCCGACTCAAAGGCTGCCAGCACCGCAAAGACGTCGTCGTCCACGAGCGAAAGAGGCTGTGCAAGCTGTGAGTCGGCCAGCGAAGCGTACTCGGGAGCGAGTGCACTCGGGTCTGCAGCGACAGTGACCTGGACGCTCGGCTCGTCCGCCTCGTCCACGTCGTCGTTCAGGTTGGCAATGGGCACGTCAATGGACCCGCTGCCCTGGCGCGAGAGCAACAGATACGGCAGGTGCGACGGTAGGCACCCCAGACAGGGAGCGGACAAAGATGGCGGCTGACGCCGAAAGCCGCAGCTGAATCGATGCCTGCGGCACTGACGGGGCCGTGCCAGCGAGACGCCGAATGAATCCGGCCGATGCATTCGCGTCCCCCTCGATCAGCAGCAGGCCGGCGTCCGTTGCCCACAGGCGTTCGGTCGCTTGACAAAAGCTGCATCGTCACCGCTGCAAACGTCATTGTCCGACACTGTCACAATGACGTCGGTCTGCGTCAGTGCGTCGCCTGTGAAGCGCGGGTCGGCACTCTCGAGAGCGTGCACAACGGTCACGTCGAAGGAGGAGCCCAGTCGAATGTCGTCGTCGCCGATGAGCACTGTCACGGAAACGCCGGCCTCCCAGCTGTCGGCGTCAAGCACGATGGAGGTGATCGAGTGGCCACTGGCATTCTGAAGCACCGCCTGGCCGGGGGGGAGAGCGACTCCAGAAGCCGCAAGCGTCACAGCTGGCACAACCACGACAGCAGCCTCCGGAGCCGCAGACAGCCGCAGGGTGTACTTGGCTCCTGCGCCGCCTTCACTTGCGCTCGGGGCGATGATTTCAGTCTGAAGCCCTGCCGAGATCGTTGTCCGTGACGCGAAACCGCGATGCTGCTCACCGCTCTGGCCGGGAACGCCTGGCCCGTTTCGCCGCAGCTGTCACCAGTCACCACACCAGCGACAGCCCGGACATGTGGACGCGCCCCTCGTCGGCGTCGTCGTCCACGGCCGACACACGGATCACTCCCACTCCCGAAGAGGCCGCGCTCAGGTCCAGAGGGGCAACGCCCGCCGTGTTGCCAGACAGCGCCGCGTCCTCGGAGACAAGTCCGCCTGCCTCCAGGCGCAGCTGCTTCCCGGGCACGCACTGCTCCTTGGCGGGGCTAGCTGTCGACGAGCAGCCGCTGCACGACCCGAACACGAGACTGTGCTCGGACGCGGAAGAGCCGGTGCTGCACGGCAGGTCGAAGCGGTCCACGCCATCGCACCGGCAGTGGCCATCCGCCAGGAGGACGGAAACGGTCGTATCTGACACCTCCGTGGCGGGCGCGCCCGACAGGCATCCCGAGGGGATGGCCGCCACGTTCACGAGCACCTCCGCCACCGGCGTGGCGGCGTCGCCGCTCGTCTCCCCCACGGACGGCACGATGCCCGACGCTGTGTACAGCAACGCGCCCGTGGGGGCATCCGGTACCACGGACTGCGACAGGCTCACGTTGAGCCAGCGCGTGATGCCGTCGTACTGGGCGTCGGCATCGCCCACCGGGCTCGCTGTGGCCGAAAGGCGCAGCCCTGCAGTGGCTACTGCTGGGGCGACAAATCCCACAACCATGGACTGTGCCCAAGATGTCCGGTCAAAAATAACGGTGTTTGAGCTTTGAGTGCCTCGGCGAAGCGGAGAGATCTCCGTCACCCCGCGCGCCCCAAACGCGGCCTGCAGGTCCGCCTCCTCGCCCGAGAAGAGCAGTCTGGCCGGGATCAGGCTCTCAGCAGTAACTGTCGACCCAAAGGAGGCGACATTGACAGAGATGGAGGGTGCCAGCGGTTGCGATGAGATGGTCACGATGAGGGGCACGGCTTGGCCGAGACTGAGGCGGTGATAGCTTGCAATGCCGCCAAATGACAAGGCGATGCCAGCAACATCATCGTTCAGCACCGAGAATCGGGCGTCTGCGGGAGCTCCTTTGACTCCAGCAGCAAGCGTGCTGTAGAATGCATCTGTGCTGTCCGCCGCCACCTGGTGTCTGACTGCCACACTCATCATTGGCTGGCCCTCGTCAACGAAGTTGTTTGCAATTCGAACCGTCACCACCTGCGGGATCGACCAGTCCGCAGCGCTGAAGATCACCCGCTTTGGCTCCACGAGCGCAGCCACTGCGCCTGAAGCGGCCACATCCATGGATCCGGCGAGGACTGCAACCCTGTCAACGGCGATCACCACAGAGCCGCGAGGCTGCGAGGACAGAACGACAGTGTATGTTGCCGGCTCGCCTTCGGCCACAGGCGAAATGCTTGCGTTCGAGATGATGACTCCGGAGACGTCGTCGTCGACGACCGACACAAGCAGGGGGCTCGACGTAAAGGCTGAAGGCCAGGCACTGGCAAGTGCGCTTGTTGTTGCTAGACTTCCGATCCCGATGGTTGTGTGGCTAGCTTGTGCCACTGCGGCAGCGTAGTGGCCATCCGCCGAATCCAGAACTGCGGCTGCAGCTACCACCTCGGTGGTGTGAGAAGGCGAAGACAGTGGCCCGGCCCAATCGACGCTATCCTTGCGCACGGACACTGTGAAGACCACATCCGGAAGGAACAACGTCGGCGGCATGACAGGTTCGGTCACATCCCACCACTCCAACTCTGGAAACTCTGGTGCTGACCAATTACTCGGGCCGACGACCGCTGTGGTTGGCGAAACCGAAATGACGCTTGCTGATGAGGACAGGCACGCTCCTTTGACAACGTCGCCGGAAGCACTATCCACAAGTGACGAGCAGTCGGCATCTGTCGAGCACAAGGTCGCTTTGCTCGATCGGAAACCGGTTGACAGGTAGCACACACGGATGGCATCTGTGAGGGAAATTATGACCGGAGACAATGGCCGGGTGGCCAGTCTGACCCCAACCAAGAAGGACGTGTTTCCCGAGCCGTCTTCGTGCAAAGTGGGGGCTCCGGGCTCTGGATCGTCCTGTGAGAATCGAAGGGAGCCGCCCGGCAAGACACGCGCTGAAATCGCGGCCTCGTCGTCATCTTCAGTGACGATTGAAACGTGTCTTTGGAAGCCCGCCGCAGCGAGCGCGTCGTAGCGCGAGTCACAGACACTGGAGTCAACAGAGGGTTCATTGTCCCCGCATGAGATGAGGCTAATCGACAGTGCGTCCTCAAGAACAACGCTGGCCTGAGCAGCGACAGGCTGGCCGTCTGTACCCGAAATTATTGGCCGTGAGTCAACGTCGTCGTCAATCACTGTGACGCATGCCATGCCAGAGAAAAGAGTCGCCTGGTCCTCCGCAGCAGCCTCGGCGCTCATGGCTTCCATGACCTGAGAACGCGTTGTGAACTGCGAGCTGGATTGAAGCAGATGTCTCGCACTGGCCGCACTACCAGGGATCCAGTCAAAGAACAAGTTGCCGATTACCTGGGGACTGGCAAAGAGTCTAACACCCCGAGCGTACGCCTCTTCGGAGAGAGTGGCGTTGAAGAACACAGTGGACTTGCCCGTCAGTGAGGTTGGGAGCATCCGCACGCAACTCGCCAACGGACGGGTTCCGCGGCCTTCAAGCTCCCAGTTGTCTCCATCATAAAATTCCGTCGTGTAGTCATCGTCATATGTGATTGAGTCACCAACATTCCTCGACTCGATGTCGATCATGAACGGAAGCAGTCCCTCCCGCGCCAGGAGCTTGAGGTCTCCCCCCGCCACAATGCGCGTTCCGTTAACGAAGATCAAACCCGCATCGTACCCCGACTGTGGGTCTGGCACCGTGTCGTTGGGACGATACTGGACCACGTCTCCCTTGCGTGGATATTCAAAGTCGAATGGCATCACAGCGAAGGCTACTCCAAGGGGGCAGCGGGTGAAGTCGAGGAGCTTGGTGTGGCCGAAACGGTGGCCTTAGGACTGGTGCTGGGCGCGATACTCGGAACGGAGCTGGGTTTGGAAATAGGCTGGCTGTGGCCAGAGCACTGGGAGTGGGAGAGCGCGAGGCACTTGCTGTGAGGCTGGTCGACGGAGATGCAGACCCAGCCCCCGAGGTACTGGGTGAGGGAGAGGGGCTGAAGGCTGGTGTCGAACTGAACGATCCTGACGGAGAGTACGATGGCGAGGGGCTCGGAGTAAACACAACAGCTGCCGATTGGGAAGGAGGTGCAGAAGGGGAAAAAGTAGCGGAGTGGGCGGGAAGCGCCGAAGAAGAGGGAGTTTGGCTTGAAAAGGGCATCGATGGTGTCGGCGTGGCCGTGGCGTTGGCCGCTGGTGATGCCGTGGCCGTGGCGTTGGCCGCTGGTGATGCCGTGGCCGTGGCCGAGACGCTGGCCGCTGGTGATGCCGTGGCCGTGGCGTTGGCCGCTGGTGATGCCGTGGCCGTGGCGTTGGCCGCTGGTGATGCCGCGGACGAGACGCTGGCCGCTGGTGATGCCGTGGCCGTGGCTTTGGCCGCTGGTGATGCCGTGGCGTGGCGTTTGGCCGTGGCTGTGGCCGTGGCCGTGGCGTTGGCCGCTGGTGAAGGCGTGGCCGTGGCCGTGGCGTTGGCCGCTGGTGATGCCGTGGCCGTGGCGTTGGCCGCTGGTGATGCCGTGGCCGTGGCGTTGGCCGCTGGTGATGCCGCGGACGAGACGCTGGCCGCTGGTGATGCCGTGGCCGTGGCTTTGGCCGCTGGTGATGCCGTGGCCGTGGCGTTGGCCGTGGCCGTGGCGTTGGCCGCTGGTGAAGGCGTGGCCGTGGCCGTGGCGTTGGCCGCTGGTGATCCCGTGGCCGTGGCGTTGGCCGCTGGTGATGCCGTGGCCGTGGCTTTGGCCGCTGGTGATGCCGTGGCGTTGGCCACCGGTGATGCCGTGGCCGTGGCGTTGGCCGCTGGTGAAGGCGTGGCCGTGGCCGTGGCGTTGGCCGCTGGTGATGCCGTGGCCGTGGCCGTGGCGTTGGCCACTGGTGATGCCGTGGCGTTGGCCGCTGGTGATGCCGTGGCCGTGGCGTTGGCCGTGGCCGTGGCGTTGGCCGCTGGTGAAGGCGTGGCCGTGGCCGTGGCGTTGGCCGCTGGTGATCCCGTGGCCGTGGCGTTGGCCGTGGCCGTGGCGTTGGCCGCTGGTGAAGGCGTGGCCGTGGCCGTGGCGTTGGCCGCTGGTGATCCCGTGGCCGTGGCGTTGGCCGCTGGTGATGCCGTGGCCGTGGCGTTGGCCGCTGGTGAAGGCGTGGCCGTGGCCGTGGCGTTGGCCGCTGGTGATCCCGTGGCCGTGGCCGTGGCGTTGGCCACTGGTGATGCCGCGGCCGAGACGCTGGCCGCTGGTGATGCCCGTGGCCGTGGCTTTGGCCGCTGGTGATGCCGTGGCGTTGGCCACCGGTGATGCCGTGGCCGTGGCGTTGGCCGCTGGTGAAGGCGTGGCCGTGGCCGTGGCGTTGGCCGCTGGTGATGCCGTGGCCGTGGCCGTGGCGTTGGCCACTGGTGATGCCGTGGCGTTGGCCGCTGGTGATGCCGTGGCCGTGGCGTTGGCCGTGGCCGTGGCGTTGGCCGCTGGTGAAGGCGTGGCCGTGGCCGTGGCGTTGGCCGCTGGTGATCCCGTGGCCGTGGCGTTGGCCGCTGGTGATGCCGTGGCCGTGGCGTTGGCCGCTGGTGAAGGCGTGGCCGTGGCCGTGGCGTTTGGCCGCTGGTGATCCGTGGCCGTGGCCGTGGCGTTGGCCACTGGTGATGCCGCGGACGAGACGCTGGCCGCTGGTGATGCCGTGGCCGTGGCTTTGGCCGCTGGTGATGCCGTGGCGTTGGCCACCGTGATGCCGTGGGCCGTGGCGTTGGCCGCTGGTGAAGGCGTGGCCGTGGCCGTGGCGTTGGCCGCTGGTGAAGGCGTGGCCGTGGCCGTGGCGTTGGCCACTGGTGATGCCGCGGACGAGACGCTGGCCGCTGGTGATGCCGTGGCCGTGGCTTTGGCCGCTGGTGATGCCGTGGCGTTGGCCACCGGTGATGCCGTGGCCGTGGCGTTGGCCGCTGGTGAAGGCGTGGCCGTGGCCGTGGCGTTGGCCGCTGGTGAAGGCGTGGCCGTGGCCGTGGCGTTGGCCGCTGGTGATCCCGTGGCCGTGGCCGAGACGCTGGCTGCTGGTGATGCCGTGGCTGTGGCGTGGCCGTGGCCGTGGCGTTGGCCGCTGGTGATCCCGTGGCCGTGGCCGTGGCGTTGGCCGCTGGTGATCCCGTGGCCGTGGCCGAGACGCTGGCTGCTGGTGATGCCGTGGCTGTGGCGTGTTGGCCGCTGGTGATCCCGTGGCCGTGGCCGTGGCGTTGGCCGCTGGTGATGCCGTGGCCGTGGCCGTGGCGTTGGCCGCTGGTGATCCCGTGGCCGTGGCCGTGGCGTTGGCCACTGGTGATGCCGTGGCGTTGGCCGCTGGTGATGCCGTGGCCGTGGCGTTGGCCGTGGCCGTGGCGTTGGCCGCTGGTGAAGGCGTGGCCGTGGCCGTGGCGTTGGCCGCTGGTGATCCCGTGGCCGTGGCGTTGGCCGCTGGTGATGCCGTGGCCGTGGCGTTGGCCGCTGGTGAAGGCGTGGCCGTGGCCGTGGCGTTGGCCGCTGGTGATCCCGTGGCCGTGGCCGTGGCGTTGGCCACTGGTGATGCCGCGGACGAGACGCTGGCCGCTGGTGATGCCGTGGCCGTGGCTTTGGCCGCTGGTGATGCCGTGGCGTTGGCCACCGGTGATGCCGTGGCCGTGGCGTTGGCCGCTGGTGAAGGCGTGGCCGTGGCCGTGGCGTTGGCCGCTGGTGAAGGCGTGGCCGTGGCCGTGGCGTTGGCCACTGGTGATGCCGCGGACGAGACGCTGGCCGCTGGTGATGCCGTGGCCGTGGCTTTGGCCGCTGGTGATGCCGTGGCGTTGGCCACCGGTGATGCCGTGGCCGTGGCGTTGGCCGCTGGTGAAGGCGTGGCCGTGGCCGTGGCGTTGGCCGCTGGTGAAGGCGTGGCCGTGGCCGTGGCGTTGGCCGCTGGTGAAGGCGTGGCCGTGGCCGTGGCGTTGGCCGCTGGGTGATCCCGTGGCCGTGGCCGAGACGCTGGCTGCTGGTGATGCCGTGGCTGTGGCGTTGGCCGTGGCCGTGGCGTTGGCCGCTGGTGATCCCGTGGCCGTGGCCGTGGCGTTGGCCGCTGGTGATCCCGTGGCCGTGGCCGAGACGCTGGCTGCTGGTGATGCCGTGGCTGTGGCGTTGGCCGCTGGTGATCCCGTGGCCGTGGCCGTGGCGTTGGCCGCTGGTGATGCCGTGGCCGTGGCCGTGGCGTTGGCCGCTGGTGATCCCGTGGCCGTGGCCGTGGCGTTGGCCGCTGGTGATCCCGTGGCCGTGGCCGAGACGCTGGCTGCTGGTGATGCCGTGGCTGTGGCGTTGGCCGTGGCCGTGGCGTTGGCCGCTGGTGAAGGCGTGGCCGTGGCCGTGGCGTTGGCCACTGGTGATGCCGTGGCGTTGGCCGCTGGTGATGCCGTGGCGTTGGCCGCTGGTGATCCCGTGGCCGTGGCCGTGGCGTTGGCCGCTGGTGATCCCGTGGCCGTGGCCGAGACGCTGGCTGCTGGTGATGCCGTGGCTGTGGCGTTGGCCGTGGCCGTGGCGTTGGCCGCTGGTGAAGGCGTGGCCGTGGCCGTGGCGTTGGCCACTGGTGATGCCGTGGCGTTGGCCGCTGGTGATGCCGTGGCGTTGGCCGCTGGCGTGGCCGTGGCGTTGGCCGCTGGTGATCCCGTGGCCGTGGCCGTGGCGTTGGCCGCTGGTGATGCGTGGCCGTGGCCGTGGCGTTGGCCGCTGGTGATCCCGTGGCCGTGGCCGTGGCGTTGGCCGCTGGTGATCCCGTGGCCGTGGCCGAGACGCTGGCTGCTGGTGATGCCGTGGCTGTGGCGTTGGCCGTGGCCGTGGCGTTGGCCGCTGGTGAAGGCGTGGCCGTGGCCGTGGCGTTGGCCGCTGGTGATGCCGTGGCGTTGGCCGCTGGTGATCCCGTGGCCGTGGCCGTGGCGTTGGCCACTGGTGATGCCGTGGCGTTGGCCGCTGGCGTGGCCGTGGCGTTGGCCGCTGGTGATCCCGTGGCCGTGGCCGTGGCGTTGGCCGCTGGTGATCCCGTGGCCGTGGCCGAGACGCTGGCTGCTGGTGATGCCGTGGCCGTGGCGTTGGCCGTGGCCGTGGCGTTGGCCGCTGGTGAAGGCGTGGCCGTGGCCGTGGCGTTGGCCGCTGGCGTGGCCGTGGCGTTGGCCGCTGGTGAAGGTGTGGCCGTGGCCGTGGCGTTGGCCGTGGCCGTGGCGTTTGCCGCTGGTGAAAGCGTGGCCGTGGCCGTGGCGTTGGCCGCTGGTGATGCCGTGGCCGTGGCGTTGGCCGTGGCCGTGGCGTTGGCCGCTGGTGAAGGCGTGGCCGTGGCCGTGGCGTTGGCCGCTGGTGAAGGCGTGGCCGTGGCCGTGGCGTTGGCCGCTGGTGATCCCGTGGCCGTGGCCGTGGCGTTGGCCGCTGGTGAAGGTGTGGCCGTGGCCGTGGCATTGGCCGTGGCCGTGGCGTTGGCCGCTGGTGAAGGCATGGCCGTGGCCGTGGCGTTGGCCGCTGGTGATCCCGTGGCTGTGGCCGTGGCGTTGGCCACTGGTGATGCCGTGGCGTTGGCCGCTGGCGTGGCCGTGGCGTTGGCCGCTGGTGAAGGTGTGGCCGTGGCCGTGGCGTTGGCCGCTGGTGAAGGCGTGGCCGTGGCCGTGGCGTTGGCCGCTGGTGATGCCGTGGCCGTGGCGTTGGCCGCGGCCGTGGCGTTGGCCGCTGGTGAAGGCGTGGCCGTGGCCGTGGCGTTGGCCGCTGGTGATCCCGTGGCTGTGGCCGTGGCGTTGGCCACTGGTGATGCCGTGGCGTTGGCCGCTGGCGTGGCCGTGGCGTTGGCCGCTGGTGAAGGCGTGGCCGTGGCCGTGGCGTTGGCCGCTGGTGATGCCGTGGCCGTGGCGTTGGCCGTGGCCGTGGCGTTGGCCGCTGGTGAAGGCGTGGCCGTGGCCGTGGCGTTGGCCGCTGGTGAAGGCGTGGCCGTGGCCGTGGCGTTGGCCGCTGGTGAAGGTGTGGCCGTGGCCGTGGCGTTGGCCGTGGCCGTGGCGTTGGCCGCTGGTGAAGGCATGGCCGTGGCCGTGGCGTTGGCCGCTGGTGATCCCTTGGCTGTGGCCGTGGCGTTGGCCACTGGTGATGCCGTGGCGTTGGCCGCTGGCGTGGCCGTGGCGTTGGCCGCTGGTGAAGGTGTGGCCGTGGCCGTGGCGTTGGCCGTGGCGTTGGCGTTGGCCGCTGGTGATGCCGTGGCCGTGGCGTTGGCCGCTGGTGAAGGCATGGCCGTGGCCGTGGCGTTGGCCGCTGGTGATCCCGTGGCCGTGGCCGTGGCGTTGGCCACTGGTGATGCCGTGGCGTTGGCCGCTGGTGATGCCGTGGCCGTGGCGTTGGCCGCTGGTGAAGGCATGGCCGTGGCCGTGGCGTTGGCCGCTGGTGATCCCGTGGCCTTGGCCGTGGCGTTGGCCACTGGTGATGCCGTGGCGTTGGCCGCTGGCGTGGCCGTGGCGTTGGCCACTGGTGATGCCGTGGCGTTGGCCGCTGGTGATGCCGTGGCCGTGGCCGTGGCGTTGGCCGCTGGTGAAGCCGTGGCCGTGGCCGTGGCGTTGGCCGCTGGTGATGCTGTGGCCGTGGCCGTGGCGTTGGCCGCTGGTGATGCCGTGGCCGTGGCCGTGGCGTTGGCCGCTGGTGATGCCGTGGCCGTGGCCGTGGCGTTGGCCACTGGTGATGCCGTGGCGTTGGCCGCTGGCGTGGCCGTGGCGTTGGCCGCTGCTGAAGGCGTGGCCGTGGCGTTGGCGTTGGCCGCTGGTGATGCCGTGGCCGTGGCGTTGGCCGCTGGTGAAGGCATGGCCGTGGCCGTGGCGTTGGCCACTGGTGATCCCGTGGCCGTGGCCGTGGCGTTGGCCACTGGTGATGCCGTGGCGTTGGCCGCTGGCGTGGCCGTGGCGTTGGCCGCTGGTGAAGGCGTGGCCGTGGCCGTGGCGTTGGCCGCTGGTGATGCCGTGGCCGTGGCCGTGGCGTTGGCCGCTGGTGAAGGCATGGCCGTGGCCGTGGCGTTGGCCGCTGGTGAAGGCGTGGCCGTGGCCGTGGCGTTGGCCGCTGGTGATGCCGTGGCCGTGGCGTTGGCCGCGGCCGTGGCGTTGGCCGCTGGTGAAGGCGTGGCCGTGGCCGTGGCGTTGGCCACTGGTGATGCCGTGGCGTTGGCCGCTGGCGTGGCCGTGGCGTTGGCCGCTGGCGTGGCCGAGACGCTGGCCGCTGGTGATGCCGTGGCCGTGGCCGAGGCGCTGGCCGCTGGTGATGCCGTGGCCGTGGCCGTGGCGTTGGCCGCTGGTGATCCCGTGGCCGTGGCCGTGGCGTTGGCCACTGGTGATGCCGTGGCGTTGGGCCGCTGGTGAAGGCGTGGCCGTGGCCGTGGCGTTGGCCGCTGGTGATCCCGTGGCCGTGGCCGTGGCGTTGGCCGCTGGTGAAGGCATGGCCGTGGCCGTGGCGTTGGCCGCTGGTGAAGGCGTGGCCGTGGCCGTGGCGTTGGCCGCTGGTGATGCCGTGGCCGTGGCGTTGGCCGCGGCCGTGGCGTTGGCCGCTGGTGAAGGCATGGCCGTGGCCGTGGCGTTGGCCGCTGGTGATCCCGTGGCCGTGGCCGTGGCGTTGGCCGCTGGTGAAGGCATGGCCGTGGCCGTGGCGTTGGCCGCTGGCGTGGCCGTGGCGTTGGCCGCTGGCGTGGCCGTGGCATTGGTTCCGGGAGTTGTTGTTTCGTTGCTTTGCTCAAGCGAGAGGAATCGTTGCGCTGGGGTTTCTCGCGTTTCCAAACTTCCGTGGCCACTGCTCGCTGGCATCGGCTCCTTTTTCCCCGAGCTGGCATGGACCCCCTGTGGCTGCGTGGACGCGGATATCAGGACCGGGCGGTGCTGCTTGGGTAGATTTTGCGTTTTGAGCTCCTCGGAGGGCTGCGGATGTTCCGAGCGCGGTCTGGCTCGAGGTTCGCGACCCTGCGCCGCCCAACGCCGACTGGCGCTGCTGGTGTCGCGGAGCCAGAGAGGGCATGAACCCCTTGGCTGCAAAGCGTCTTCTCGCCGCTCCCGCCATACTCACGAAATGCCAAGCGCATGCCGCAGCGGCCAATGCACAAAGGATCGCGTACCTGCGCCACGCAGCGCCCGGTGCCGCGCATGGCGAGCTGGCAACCTGATTGACTTGGCCAAGCTGGCCGGCCTTGATCGCGAGGCTGCTCTGGCGAGCAAGGGAGCTAGGCTGCCGGCGGCAAAACCTTGTCCAGATCGTCAGCCGTGTCCTGGAACGACCTTAGAGCGCCCGGCACGCAGCCTATGGGCTCTGTGCGAATGCACTGTCAGTCGTGATGCTGTCGTTCTGATCGCGCGCTGCTGCCTCTGCCGCATCGAGCCTGTTTCGGCGTCCGCCGAGCACCCAACTGCACGACCTTTTGCAGCCGAACAGTTGGCCTGCCTATTTCAGCGCTCGCGCGACCCGGTGTTAATGTTGTGTTTCCCTCTTTCGTGCTCGGACCTGACAAGGCGGAGCCCAACGCGGCAAGCCTCGCGCACCCCGCCGCGGATGAGTCAGCGGCGGTGCGCTCGATGCCAGCGGCCGCAGCGAATGCGGCCATGCATTGGGGAATCAGCACCAGGATAAATGGGACATACGATGTGCAAGGCAGCGCGGAAGCGATCGGACTTCAGCGAGCACGACGCTTTTCGAACAGTGCCGCTCGAGCAGTCTGCTCCCATGCACGCATATATATTGATCGCTGCGAGCATTGCCGTGGCTGAGCGGTAGAGCGTACAGGGGGCCTAAGCCCCCCCCCTTATTGACATCTTTTTCCCTTCCGCCCACTCCGGCAACCACACCACCGCCAAAACCACCGCTTTTTCGCAAAAACCGGCGCAAAGACTACTAAACCTTCATGTGTGACGCGGGCAGCGCCCAGGACCACGCCACCGAGGCGTGAGGCGGCGGCAAAGTCGGCGCCATTTACGCTGTCAAACGCCCAGCCTCCCCCACCCTCTCCAGGCCTTCGGTGTCACCCCTCCCCCCCACAGATCCATCGTCAGGGCATGGAATGACTCCCTGGCGCGGGAATCTGGCCCAATGGAGCCAGGATGGGCGCCAAGCGATCGCCGTGGCCGTTGCCAGCAACAGGCCGCACGTGGCTCGCAAGTTCTTGGCCGGAATGCAGCCAACTGATCAAAGGACCAGCATGTACGTCTATCCGACGCCCCCTGGAAGAGATGGCTCTTGGTTGAGCGAGGCTCTGTGGGCTGTAGCGGCGTTTGCTGCCCGAAACGAATCGACCGTTGCTTTCGCCGCTCCCGCCAGCACTGGAGATGCTCCCCCTGCAATAAGGACCACCTCCGTCACGGTTTGCTTGCTCCAGAGCATTTCAGATCATTTGAGGCCCCATGCCGTGGAGTTGGTGGCACTGGAAGTGCTCAGAGCGGCGGAGAGCCCGCTGAGCTTGTCGTCACTGCCTGCCGACGTCGGCAGAGCCTTTCTCCTGGCTACCAGAGGCGCACCCGGTGGCTGCGGTCACCGGGTTACCCAGAAAATGGTTTCCAAATGGTATAACGCCTCGTCCATTCGGCGCGCGTTGCCAAGGAGGTCAGATTGGCTGACCAGAGCAGCTGAGCCGGAGGACTTGCTGCTTGGGCACTTCGCCGTCGTCGATGGGACTACGCTGGTGGATGCCAGGAAGCAGGTGCAAACCCTCGTTGCCGCGGCGGGGGCGGGTCTGAGTCGCAAGGCAACCGGAGCCTCTGTGACTTACCGCTGCCTCGCGCGCAAGGACATTAAACCCCGCGAGGCACTACGATGGGGATCATCGCAAGAGAATGCTGCTCTTTTGACCGCTGCAGGAGTTGACCTGTCCGATGCTTCCGAGGGAGATCACCGGCCGGACGACGATGGCCCAGGTGGCAGTTGCGCTGGCGATGGCCACGCGGACGGCGGCGCCAGCGAGGCTAGTGGCTGCAACGGATCCACGAGCGACGGTTCCTCGCCTGTAGGCTTGCCTTTGAGCCAGCTCACTCAGCAATTAGACGCGGCAGCCTTGATTCCGCCCACAGCATCAACTGCCGATGCTTCCGAGGGACCGGACAGCATGGTGGCGAGCCTGCAGCACGGCTCAAGTGCTACTCCCCGTGGGACAGCCCCGCTTTCAGCAGCGAGCAGCACTGGCCCCGTTGACTCGCCTGTGGTAGTGCCACCGGCTGCTTCAGTGCCATTGCCTGTTTCTGCCATATCGCCAGGCGTTGGACCTGCTGGCCATGGCACTGCGGTGTCTGCAGGAGATATCAGGCTCAGTTGCCTGACGAGCGCTACGTTCGATCCGTTGCAGCCCGTGCTCACGGGGAGGTCCGCGTTCACAGCGGTCTCAAGTGCCCAGGGCGTCTCCGGCTGGTCGAGTTGGGCACGACCGTTATTGTGTTTTCCACTGCTCACTGCAATGAGTGCGTTTCGCGCTGTGGCGAGTGGGTCCGGAGTCAGGCGCCCGACAGTGTTCTGGGCAGGCTTTTCCCGATGGACCCTCGGGCTCAGGCAACGTTGGTCGCTCACCTCAGTATGGCAGGCATGAAGGCACAACCGACGACCGTCATGTCCGTGGTCAACGCCATGCTCTCGAGGCTCGCAGTTTTGACCGAGGGATGTTCCTGGAACATTTGAGGCATGTGCAATCCGACGGGCTTGCGCGGCTTGTGCCCAGACAGGAACGGACAGCACAGCGATTGCCAAGGGGCGCATCTTTGAAGATGCGGCAACAACGGCAGCTTGAGGCGCTCCAGCGGTCGGCTCCTCCGGCCTACATCGAGTGCAGCGAATGTATGTGTCGAAGGATGACGTGTGCAACCTGAAGCGTCGACTGTACAAGGAATCATCAGTGGGAGACCAAAGCAGTTTGCAGGAGTTCGTTGACGAGTACAGCCGTCAAGGATTGACGGGGCAACGCGAGGTGAAGGAAGGCGACGAACATGTGCAAGTCAGGCTGTTCATGCACAGGCAGGTCCCAGACATGGTTGCAAGGGATCTCGACATGCTCAGAGTGCTGAATGTGGACGACACCTTCAACTCCGCTGGAAGTGGTGCAGGTGCGCTGCTTTGGGCTCGTATGCAAAAGTAGTGTTGGAGACTGCGTTGTGCCGCTAGGCTGGGCGACGCTGGAGAGAGTCGTGCCAGCCGGAACTCCTCACGGAGAGTCAGATGCCGGCCTCTCCGGTGCTGGCCCCAAAGTTCACCAAAGCATCGACACTCTGCGCCCTCGAGCTGCTCTGGGAGTTGCTGGCGCTCAGGTTTGGGGCTTCCAATCTCCCCATTCCAGCATTGACAGTGTCTGATGAAGCGCCGGAGTTTCTGTGGGCCTGCACCGCGTTCAAGAGCAAGCTTTTGAGTCGACAGATTCAAGAGTGGCGCTCCGGGCTCGGTTCGGCTGACTCAGGAAACGGAGAAGAAGACGCTGATGTCGCATTCCTGTTGGCGAGGGCCATGGGGTTTAGCCCCTCGGCCGACGGACCCGCTGAGTCCAGAGTCTCCGGCGGCGCAAGCAGTGTTGTCCAAGATCGCGTTGTCGTTCACGCAGGGGAGGGTGTTGCGCGGCGGCCCCTCCGACCCTGTTGGCAGAGCGATGCCTGCTCCCTGCAGGCTGACCGATTCCTCTTCGCTGCAAGCTCCTGATGCACACCGTCCTTCCCCCGATCAACAGGCTCAACCAACGCAGGCTTGCGGCATGCACTCTCAGGCAACCGTTGCTGCGAGCCCCTGCCCTCCTGAGCGGCCGTCACGCGTGGCAGTCGGCTCCTCACCGAGTCGGGAGAGTCCCTCCGTGACAACACAATGCAACGCCTCTTCAAGGTCGGCCTTGAAACACGGGGAGGCATTCCAAGCCGAACTGGCATTCCAAGCCCTGAGGGGTATGCACTCTTCCGTCTTTTTTGACCCAGAGTCCCAGGTCTACAGCGTCCTGCTTCAGCGAGGCTCTCTCGAGGAAAGGCTATGCTTCGCAAGCATGGATTTGCGATCTCCGGAAACTCGAGCCGGCGAGCACTCTGATGCCGGAGTCCCTCATCCCCCGCGTGAAGCGGCCCTTTCCCAAGTCCCGCAGCATTGCCGAGGGACGGCTTGCTGACGTTGGAAGCTTGGTCAGCGCCTTGCAAGACTCTTTTGCCAGCACCCCGCCTCTTCGTGAGGCTGGGGCTCCTCTGAGGTCCATCTGCACCGGGCTGCGCGTGTTCGACGTCGCTTCCAACATCGCGGGGACGCTAGACATCGTTGGGGTGTCTGCAGACGGCAGTCATGTCGTTGCCTTCGCAGTGGAGCGCCAGCAGGACCTGTTCTCAGTTGACGAGATGGAATCATTTGCTTGGCAGCTGAGTTCGATTGAATCTATCATCCACCGCGCAACAGGGCTGCGGGCGTCTTCGATTCGCGTGCGGCACGCGTTGGTGGATCCAAAACGCGATGCCTCCGCTGTGAAGATTGTTGATGCAAACGGTTGGGCTCGTCGAATCCGGTCCAGCCAGGCAAACCCAAGAGCCGCTGCTGCTGCCATCCTTGGGCGCCGGAGAGGCGTTTTGGAATCTGCGTCGCGACTTACAGTCCCTAGCGTGGGCCCCGTCGAGCGGGAGCTCTGGTCATTGGACAATAGCCCAACCAAGAGCTTCTGGCTCTGCCAGCGCCCTCTACGCCGCTGTTTCGGAGCTCATCAGCCAAGGAAAGGCAGAGAAAGTTCAGCGAATTGTGCTCAACGCAGTGACGGTTCTTCAAGCTGCTTGCGAGCGCGCTCAAGCCGACCCTGGCAGGTCCGCCGCGCTTGCCCTCTGGCAGGCCAGCACAGCGATGCTTGCCAAGGGTATTCGGCACATAGCAGCTGCCCTGGGGGCCGGCGGCAGCACCCCGCCAGGATCCCCAGGCTGGGGCGACCTTGCATCGCTCCTGCCAGCTGATGCACTTCAGCACCTACATTGCAGCTGGCACAAGAATCAAACCATGGTACGTAAAACTAGCACGTGCGTCAAGACGTTGCATCTTCGCAAGCAAGTTCAGCGTGCCTGGCTTGACATTCGGGACAGCAAGCAAGGCATAGGAGTCGCGGGCAACTTTTCTCGCCTGGTGCACCTTCTGGCCGACGGCGTGAGTCAGGCGCAAGTTTCTCTTGACTCTGCGAGGACGCTAGTGGCCTACGTTCGCGCTCAGCTGCAGCCCAAAGTTTGCGTCAGTTGGCTGGCTGCCAATCGGAGCGTGTATTGCTCCGACGCTTCGAACAACGCTGCGGAGGGAACGTTTTCTGGAGTAAAAAACCACTTCCACCGGTGTCGCCGGCCAAGGTCGCAGCTTGCAGCGCTGCATGACCTGGTAGGAAGCCCAGTCAACCGGTTCACGGCGTGTCATAGCTTCGGGGCGGCGACGGCCGTGCTGTTCTTTTCCCGTCAAGGCGGTTACGCACGGCCTTCTCAGCGGGCTGCGCTAGCGAGCCGTCCGGCGGCCGAGGGAATCGTCATCACGCTGGAGGCTATCGAAGCCAATCAAACTGGGGCCGCCAGTCCTATTCGTTTTGAGTTTCCGTCGTCCTTCTTCGTTCAAGACGACCTTGCAACAGGCATAGCTTCAGCAGGGTTTCGGGTCGACCTTGCTCGACGAAGCTGCAGCTGCGAAGTGGCGTCGCGTACAACTTATGCATCCGTCTGTTGTCGCCACTTCTGCGCTGCATACTACTTCTCTGTTTACACTGGAATTGGTTGCTTTGAGGACGTTCGAGACGCTACTCTTGACTCCCTCTGGGAGCGGGCAACAAGTTTTGCACTCAGCCCCTGTGGTGCAGATGGCCATGTGCCGGCATCCCCTACTGCCCCCAGTCTGGTATCTGCCCCACGTCAACCAACGCTTCAGCTCCCACGGGGCAAGGCACAGTGGGACTGTCGCGGGCATGCGACCACCATCACACTGGCGATCAACCACTCCGTCAAAGTGACAGGCGGTACAATCGAAAGCCGAAGCGCGGGCACTTGCGCGACTCTGGGACCATGCGGAGCAGGCGTTGCAGCTCCAGTCCAGGAAACGGGCACGTGAAGGCTTTTCGAGTGAGCCTCCCGCGTCGAGGCTCAGGCCAAGTGAAGAACAGCCCCACACTGCCTGCTAGCGCACCTCAGACGGTTATCCGCCAACGCATTGAATCAGTCGTGCAAGTACTGTTGTAACGCCATGGTGCGTGCCGGCGACAATGTTGCGAACCGCATGTGACAGCAGAGCACTTGACGCAGTTCGAGCTGCTTGGTCGCGCAAATTCACAGCTCTGCACAGTGGGCACAGCACATATGGCGCGATGGGTTGGCTACGCGTGACACCCACGAGCCGTAGTGGCCCGTGAGCCCAGCGGAGCGCACGATCATCAAGGCCACGCCCACCTGCAAACTTGAACACAGGACCAACCAAGCGCAGGCTGCATCGTTTGCCAAAACGCACTCGGTCAAAGAACTTCTCACGGAGCATCAACCCGATTGGCAGTCGTCCAAGCGCGGTTGGCATCCAACAAAGACACGGCTGAAGTCCATCCGAGCAACTGTGACATCCATTCCAGCGACGTCGACGTTGTTGACGTCCTTTTAGGCACTGTTGACGTCCTTCCAAGCGACGTCGACGCTGTTGACGTCCTTCTAGGCACTGTTGACGTCCTTCCAAGCGACGTCGACGCTGTCAACGTCCTTCTAGGCACTGTTGACGTCCTTCCAAGCGACGTCGACGCTGTTGACGTCCTTCCAAGCGACGTCGACGCTGTTAACGTCCTTCTAGGCGCTGTCGACGTCAGTCCAAGCGACGTCGACGTTGTTGACGTCCTTCTAGGCACTGTTGACGTCCTTCCAAGCGACGTCGACGCTGTTGACGTCCTTCCGAGCGACGTCGATGCTGTTGACGTCCTTCCAAGCGACGTCGACGCTGTTGACGTCCTTCCAAGCGACGTCGACGCTGTTTGACGTCCTTCCCGAGCGACGTCGATGCTGTTGACGTCCTTCCAAGCGACGTCGACGCTGTTAACGTCCTTCTATGCACTGTTGCCGTCCTTCCAAGCGACGTCGACGCTGTCAAACGTCTTCCAAGCGACGTCGACGCTGTTGACGTCCTTCCAAGCGACGTCGACGCTGTTAACGTCCTTCTATGCACTGTTGACGTCCTTCCAAGCGACGTCGACGTTGTTGACGTCCTTCTAGGCACTGTTGACGTCCTTCCAAGCGACGTCGACGCTGTTGACGTCCTTCCAAGCGACGTCGACGCTGTCAACGTCCTTCTAGGCACTGTTGACGTCCTTCCAAGCGACGTCGACGCTGTTGACGTCCTTCTAGGCACTGTTGACGTCCTTCCAAGCGACGTCGACGCTGTTGACGTCCTTCCAAGCGACGTCGACGCTGTTAACGTCCTTCTAGGCGCTGTTGACGTCAGTCCAAGCGACGTCGACGTTGTTGACGTCCTTCTAGGCACTGTTGACGTCCTTCCGAGCGACGTCGATGCTGTTGACGTCCTTCCAAGCGACGTCGACGTTGTTGACGTCCTTCTAGGCACTGTTGACGTCCTTCCAAGCGACGTCGACGCTGTTGACGTCCTTCTAGGCACTGTTGACGTCCTTCCAAGCGACGTCGACGCTGTTGACGTCCTTCCAAGCGACGTCGACGCTGTTAACGTCCTTTTATGCACTGTTGACGTCATTCCAAGCGACGTCGACGCTGTTGACGTCCTTCTAGGCACTGTTGACGTCCTTCCAAGCGACGTCGACGCTGTTGACGTCCTTCCGAGCGACGTCGACGCTGTTGACGTCATTCCAGCGACTTCGGCATGGCTGGCGTCATTGCGAAGGCCATCGACGTAGATTCCACCGACGAATACACGGATGGGGTCGTGAATGACAGCGACATTATACCCATCACTCTTCAACGCATTCTCTCGAGCTGGGAGGCTTCTTTGCGGCGCATCGCGGACTGCGCAAAGGCCATTCTGGCCATTCATCGCTCCGCAGAAGCCTCACGAGTCCGATTCCAGCGTCTCCACACGACCCAAGTGCCCTATCACCTCACACTTCACAGGCAGCTTGCAGTTGGGTGGCTCTGCGACGCTGAACGGCTCCTTTGTGGCCAGCACTGCAGGCGTCACACCAGTCAGGCCATTCCGATGAGTTCTTTCGAACAGCAAGCGGCCCATGCGTTGAGATCACATGAAGACGCAAAGGATTCATCTTTCAGACCTGGCAACCTGGCCCCTGTGAGCGATAGCAGGGAGGCTGGAGCTGGTTGAGGATCAACGGCCACGACGAAAATGGCTTTCTCGGTCCCGCCGCAGCCCACCTTCCCCGTCCTCAGCAGTCCTGCAGCGGCGATTAAGAGTTGAGCAAGTCGCACACGACCTCGTGGTCGCGCACGCTCGTTCAAGGCAGAGAAATGAGCGAGGAAGGTGTTCAACGGTGTCCACATTCTCTCCACGGCGATCGCTTGGCGCCATCCTGGCTCCATTGGGCCAGATTCCCGCGCCAGGGAGTCATTCCATGCCCTGACGATGGATCTGTGGGGGGAGGGGTGACACCGAAGGCCTGGAGAGGGTGGGGAGGCTGGGCGTTTGACAGCGTAAATGGGCGCCGACTTTGCCGCCGCCTCACGCCTCGGTGGCGTGGTCCTGGGCGCTGCCCGCGTCACACATGAAGGTTTAGTAGTCTTTGCGCCGGTTTTTGCGAAAAAGCGGTGGTTTTGGCGGTGGTGTGGTTGCCGGAGTGGGCGGAAGGGAAAAAGATGTCAATAAGGGGGGGGGCTTAAGCCCCCTGTACGCTCTACCGGCTGAGCTGGCCGAGGCAACTCGCGGCTGGCATGAGCACTGTGCGCGGCCCTGCGCACAACCAGTCGCAAGGAGGAAGAAGAAAACCGCTGGCATCGCGTCGAGGTCTGCTTGGTGCTTTTGGGAGTCTCCGGGAGGCAACGCATCGGCTGTCCAGGCGCCTCCGCAGCCTCTGGAAGCCATGGAGGCTTGGCAGCAGCTCGCCACTGCTGGGACCGTTGTGCTTGGGGGGGCGATTGCTTGGGCTGTCCTTGGATGGCGATGCACCGCATTCGATCCGCCTGGGTGTCCCGAGGGAGTGGACACCTCTGCGCATGAGAGTGATCCAGGCAGGTGCGCGAGGCGCGTTTCTGGGCTTGGACATTGGAGGCACCCTGAGCAAGCTCATTGTCATCGACCCCGGCACTGCAGACGCTAGATCTCCTGCCTGCAAAGCGGGTCGTTGACTTCGTGACGGCCCACCAGCGGTTCGGCTTGACAGGCAAGCGCGACGAGCACCTCGCGCTCGAGCTTGGGGACGGCGCCGTGATCCACTTGCTCCGGTTCCACACGCGGCGAATGCCCGGTGCTCTAGCCCTGGCCCGTTCGCAGCTGGAAACATGTGAGGGTGTGAAGGGGCTGGCCTGACTGTGGACTGCACTGGCGGCGGTTTCGCGCGCAAGTTTGCTGGTGCCTTTGCAAGGGAGGCGTCCTTGACGCTCCGAGCTCACGACGAGCTTGAGTGTCTGGTTGGTGGATTGATTGCCCTGCTGCGGGCCAGTCCAGACGACGAAGCCTTCGCTCTTGGGTCGGGCGGGCGAGCGCATGGGGAGGGACCCTCAGCGGCAGCAGCGCGTTTCCGTTCATCGTCGCCAACGTCGGAAGCGGTGTGTCCATCGTGCTGGTGGAGAGCCCTGACAGATGGCGGCGTGTCAGCGGCACCCCCATTGGCGGCGGCACCTTTTTTGGCCTCGTGAACCTCGATCCACCGGGCTGACGAGCTTCAGCGAAATGCCTCAGCGCCGCCGCCAAGGGCGACCACACGGCAGTCAACCTTAACCGTCGGCGACATATACGGCGACTCGGAGGGGGTCTACGGCTTGCGGCCAGATCACATCGCGGCAAACTTCGGAAAGCCGCTGGCCGCGCGCCGCATGCCCAGGAGACCGAGCAGAGCCGGCGACCAGCCGCCGCGAATGCGGCTCGGATGGCGCGGCTGCAGAGGCTGACAGCGCGACTCCTCCCAGGGTCCGATCCGGATCCTTTCATTCGGACGGGCGGTTTCATGCTCGCACGGAGGACGTGTGTCGTGCAGCGCTGGTGATGGTGACCGACCCAAGTGGCCCAGGCCGCCGTGATGTCCGCGAAGCACCACGGGGTCAGGCGGGTCCTGTTTGCAGGCAGCTTCCTGCGACACGGTAGCAGCGGGGGTGTGCCCCAGGAGCGGCTGTCGTGGGCAATCGACGCGTGGTCGGGCGGGGAGGCCGAGGCCATCTTCCTCAAGCGCGAGGGCTACTACGGCGCTCTCGGCGCTCTGCTGGCGTCTGGGGACACTTGTGCAAGCTAGCGTTCTGCCCCCTCGCAACAGCGGAGTGGTCGAGCTGGCCGCGTGTGAGAGGCCACGGGAGCTGAGGTCCGTGTGCGCTGCGGGGCGCTGGGTTTTGCGCGCCTTGAGCCCGGCCCATCGCGGGTGGTATACCCGGTGGGTTTGTTTTGCGCGGCACACGTTGTGAGCACGGCCCCCCGGCGCTCGCAGCCGCGCAAAGTTGGGGAGCGGTGCGTTCCAGCCGCTGCCTGGCCGCATGCAAGGAAGGTGGCGCGAGGCAAGCCAATCGCACTCACTCCCACACGTACACGTCTCCTCCCTGCCTCCCTGCCTCCTTGCCTGCCTCACGCGCGTACTTGCTCACGCACGGGCACCCTCAGCCTTGGTGGCGGCAACGTCAGCGGCCATCTTCCCGACCACGCACTCGCGCATGGTCTCGAAGAGGCCGGCCTCCAACTCATCCTGAGCGGGCGTTGCCGACTCCACAGCGCGCATGAACGCGCTGGCCTCGGCGGGGCAGGCGGCCGTGCCCAGGCAGTAAGTCAGGCCCACGAAGGCGGTGCGGGCCTCGTCCTCTGTCTTGGCCTCCGCCAGCTTCACTCGGAGGGGGTTGCACTTGCGGTCCATGGTCGCCAGGCGGTCGGCGGCGGCGCGGGCGGTCTCCGTCTTGAACTCCACCGCGGACGACGGCTGGGCGCCCTTGCGGGAGCTGCCTCCGCCACCAAGGGCTGCCGTGAACTTCTCTGGCACGGCTTCCGGGTCGGTGCCGTCGGCGAAAGTCTTGAAGTTCTTCAAGGCGTCGAGCGCGCGGCCGGGGAAGGCCATGATGCGATCCACGAAGGCGCCGGGGCTGTCGACAGCAGGGCGGACGTCCACATGGATGCACTTGGTGCTCTTGGGGTCGGGGTCCGCAGCCTCGACCTTGGAGTCGAAGTAGTAGTCAAGCACGTAGCGGACCTCCTTGCCGTCCCCGCGATCGACGAACCAGTCGTGGCGGTCAAAGGGCTCGCCGAAGCCGAGCATCGCCTTGATGCGGGCCTTGGGGCTGGGCTCAAAGGGCCGGCCCATGAACCGGCGGAGCTTGGGGCACCCGGGCTGGAGCTCCGAGCCGTGGAAGCGCGTCTCCCACTCCCTCAGCATGGACCAGCCGCGCTCGTTCATGGCGTTGTGGATGGCGACCACGTGCTCCATGTCGGCCTCCGAGACATTGTCCGCCTTATCCTTGCGCACCAGGGCGTTGTAGAACTGCTGCGGAGACGGGTAGAGCCACGTCTCCGACTCGGTGCCGCCCTTGGGGATGTTCGACTGCACGCGGTGCGTGGACAGGGGGGCCTTCTGCCCCGGGGCCGGCTTCTGCGCGAGGGACGGCATCATGTTCCTCGGGTTGATCTCCTGGCCGTACACGTTGTTAAAACCTTGCCGGTGTTGGACGCGGGCCGGTTGGGATCGGGCGTGTCGTACCCCATCGGGCACTCTCCCCCGGCCGCGGCAGGGGCAGCTGAGGCCGCCTTTGCGGTGTGGTCGACAGGGCACTTGCCGGCGTCCGCATGCTTGCCAGCGGCAGCGGCCCCACCGGCCTGAGAGCCTGTCTTCGAGTGGTCGATGGGGCAGCCGCCCGCGCGAGCGGCCTCGGCCATAGCCGGGGACACTGCGCCCGCCGCTCCAGCGGAATGGTCCACAGGACACTTTCCGCCAGCGGCGGCCACGCTAGCGGGTGGCTGCGTGCTGCTGGGCCACGGCAGCTGCGTCAGGCACCTGCGAAGCGTTCTTAGGCACAGACTGCGAGGCTCCCATGGCTGGCGGCTGAACTGCTGTTGCGCGCACCCCAGAGGCCGGAAACTGCGCTGCCCGAGGACTGCCTCTGGCGCTCAGTGGGACGAGGGGGAGGCGTCCGTCGCATGCGCGCGCGCTCGCGTCAGGTTGCGAGGCGGCGGCTCTGCAGCTTCGACCTGTCAGACGCAAGCGCGCCGCAGCGCGCAACTGCTTCGCCCAGCCGCCTTCCAGCGGGACATTTCGAAGACGCCGCACGCCCACACAACACACACCGATCTGCATGGCCGTGCTCGCGCCCACGGCGGCCTTTGTGCAGGCAGCGAAGCGATGTTTCCAAGGGGCATGTGCGCGTCGCGCAGGAGCACCTCCACCAAGAAAGGCGGTGCCAAGCTCACGCAAGCGTGCGCAGCACAAAGAGCACCCTCACGGACGAGCTCCTCAACCATCCCAAGCACGACAGCGCGGCCCGAGTCGGGCTTGGCCTCGTCCTCGTCCTCGTCCCCGTCCTCCTCGCTGTCGCCGCCTTCGTCTTCGCTGTCCACTTCCATCACCGGCAGCTCCAGCGCGGGCAGCCACCCCGGGTAGGAGCGCACCAGAGCTTCCACGGCAGGCGCCACAGCGATGTCGAACACGAGGCGCCCCTCCTCCGCGCCCTCGAAGCGCACCGAGTTGGTGTGCGCGTGGTACACGACGCACTCTCCAGCCTCCACCGTCATGCGCGTGGCACGTGGGGTGCGCCAGCCGAACCACGGAGGCGGGGCCAAACTCGAGGGGCCCGACGCTGGCGGCGTCCCTCGTCCGCCGCCGCCGCCGAGGCGGCCGAGGAGGCGGCGGCGGCGGACGAGGAGGAGCTGCCCGCGGCTGTGGCCGTCACGGGGGGGGGCGGCAGCGCTACAGACTCCATCACAGCCGGGTCGGTGTACTCGGCTTGCATGGCCGCCGTGGCCGGGTCCACGAGGGGCGGCAGGCGCTGGCGGAGGAAGCGCCTGGCCATCTGATCCGCGGCAGCGTCCGTGTCCACGAGGCCCACGGCCGTTGCGACGAGCTCCTTGGCGTGCGCGAGCAGCGCAGCGCGGTCCTTGTCGCCGTCGTCGTCTGCGCGCATCACGCCGAGCAGGTCCATCATGTTGCGGGGCAGAGTGCGGTTCAGGGCCGGGTCCTCGGCCGCCGCGGCCTCCACTGCCGCCTCCAGCGCAAGCGACACCAGGTCCTTCCAGGTGAAGCGCATGGCCGTCGACACGGTGAGGTGGAGGGACGCGCACCCCGGAAGGGCAACCGCCTGGTGGATCCAGCCGCGCGGGGAGGTAGAGGAGGTCGCCGGTGCGCAGCTCCGCCTCGAGCACGGGGACCCGATGTCCTCCTGGCCGAAGTTGCGCGAAGGAGAAGCGGGGCAGGACGGTGGACGCGGAGAGGGGCGGTACACCCGCCAGCGCTTGGCGCCCTCGGTCTGCACGAGGAAGGCCTCGATGTCGTCGTAGTAGGGGGGCGAAGCCCTGGGTGCCGGCGGGGGTGAGGTAGGAGTTGCTTCCCGTAAACGCGCCGAACCCGTCCTCCCAACGCGGAGAGGAGGCCGTAGATGGGCCGCAGGTGGGCGTGCGGGCAGAGCATGCGGAGCGACCGGCCGCGGTTCTCCAGGTTGTCGAGAGCAGCGCTCAGGGGCACCACGCCGGTGCCGTTGTGCGTGGAGCGCTTGGCGTCCTTGTAGGAAGTCACGTCGAGGTCGTCCTCGTAGGTGAGACGCCCAGCCTCGATCAGCCCGCGGATGTCGGCCAGCGACAAGAGCCCAGCGTTGAAGTCGGGCGCGACCTCATGACGACGGCATGATCAGCGGCCGCTGCTCCCAGCAGTCGCGGAAGAAGGCATCCACGGGCATGGGGAAGAGAAGCCACTCCAGTGCCTTGTTGCCGACCTCGCGCGGGTCCCTCGGGGGGTTCGGGAAGGGCTGCCGCCTTCTCGCCGGCGCCAAGCTTGTCCCAGGAGCCGAGCTGCGTGGGCGCGCTTGTAGTCGTCGGCCGACATCTCAATGTCGACGACGGGGTCGGGTCGGAGAGCGCCTCGAGCACCTCGGCGCCTGCCGCGCTCACGGAGGTTGCCTCGCTTTTGCCGAGCGCTGCGATTTTCAGCCCCTCCATCGGCCCCCGCAAACCGGTTCCGAGCCGCCGCTCCGGCGCTGGATGCGCCTGCTGCCATGTCCGGATGCGGCGGTGTTGGCCGTGCGGGCCGCTCTCGGCGCGCCCTTTGCGCGCGATGCTGAGGCGACGTGGCCCTTCCGGCAGAGCGCCAAGCGATTGCACTTGCACACCTCCTCATCACACGCAGGTCACACAACGCAGGCGCTTGCGCAAGCCGGAGAGCATGCAAGCAGCACACTATCGCGCGTGCGCCGCCGGCATCACCATGCTTCGACCGTGCCGCTGAGAAAAGCCATTGCTCGTTTTCACACACGGCGCTGCAATTGGCGTGCCGGGCAGCAGGGATCAGCGCAGGAGCGCAGCACAAGGCTCAGTCCAAGCGCGCGCTGCCTGCGAGC
>VLTN01000121.1:0-26279 GCA_008330645.1 Cafeteria roenbergensis
AATAATCTCTAGGACAAAAAATAAATTATGGGTTAAAGGAAAATTATTTACTATAGTATATATAATGAACCACGAAGAAATTGATTTATTAGAATATGTACGAAACTTAACTATACAAGATATAACACCAAAAGATGAGGAGAAACAACTAAAACTGGACGGGAAACCAGTAAAAGCCCATTATTATAAAATTATGGATGAAGAACAAGCCGAAGACCATAACACCACAATAGAAATATTAAACGAACTACTTAAACAAGGAAAGAAGAATACCAAGATAAACTGCTTCAAATTAGTTTTACATATGATGATAAACTAAGCTTTTCAATATCTCACGGATTTTTTGAGGTTAAACAAGATGGAAACTTATACGGCGACACTTATAGTTTCTTTGATGATTACCCCGACACAAAACACAGGGTACAAGATGTAATCACAGGGTTTGCCGTGTTCTATGTTGATAAACCACAAAATGAGGGGGGATGTGATGGAAAATATAATAATTGTCTTTATCATTGTCTACAGGATTCAATGGGGGACCGTGTGCCATGGAAACAAGCCCAAAACATGAAGAAATTTTTAAAATTAAAAAAGAATGATAAAATAAGGTAATATGAATTATTAGATCAATTAGAAGAAAATAAAAGAATATAATTTTTAAGCGGATCATATGTTAGAGAATCCAGTATGCAATATACCGAAACCTTTAAGAAATTACCCTAAAAGATGGTCATTACTCATTGACAGAAAAACGTATACCAGACTTCAAAAACAGATCCGAGGGAAACTGCCGCCATTTAACATAACGAACCCGAAAAGAAATTATTAATTTTCAAAATCATAAAAAATAAAAATAAGAGCATGGGATGGTGCGACTTTACTTATGTAGATAAATCAAAGTATACAACCTTAGAAGGATTAAAAATTAAATGTCGCAGATGATGAAGATATTAAGAGTTTACAACATGACAAAAACAGATTTTAATTATATAAAAAGAATTATCTAATGGAAAATATAACCCCTTTAAAATTCTATAATATTATACAATTAGCCGAAGATATATTTTTACAAAAAAATTTTAAAGTGTAGAACCTGAACCAATAGAACAAGAAGAAGCATTTAATTTTAATAAGGCCATGGGTGGAGGTGTTAGATATGCCAAACCGGGAACCTAATAAAAAAAGCTTTTAGATTATGATATAAAATAGATTTTTACCCCATTTACAACTGACCTTAAGTGTACCAGTTTTCAAAACCAACCTTTTAAAAACAATTGAAGAATTACACCGACATTTACCATATGGAATTTATAAATGTCAAATTAAAACCAAAAAAATAATTATTTAAAAGCCAACCGCTATAATTTATATACTCATTACGATTTTAAACGCAATAAGGGAAACATGAAGAGCAGAAATTAACTTAATATAAAAACATGATGGATGGAACCTTATGCAGTATGAAGGAAAACGGATCCAATTATCAAGACTAGGAAAAGATTATAAAAAGCTTTATGACATATCAAAAAAAAGGATGCAAAGTGGCAAAAAATGGCGATGAATTGTTTATGGGGTGCCATATCTAGAAGAAAATTTAAATTATTATATACTGATACTTTAAACGAAACCTTTAGAGCTAAACTTAAGGATAAGTTAAGGAAATTAGAATATAGTGATGTTATTCAAGGTAGAAAAAAAACCGACACTTTTCAAAGCTTATGCTAATGATATAGGCGGTCGGTTTAGTGTTTTTTTAACAGCAAAAGGAAGATACAAACTAACCAGATTCATCCAGCCACATAAAAAATATATTAAGTATGTACATACTGACGGATGGATAAGCTCTAAAGAATTAGATTTAACTTTAAGCGATGATTTTGGCGGGGTTAGACTTGATAAAAAAGGCGATGTAGAAATTATAAATAAAAACATTAAGAAATATATTTAAAAACTCTAGTTTTAATTTTAGTTTAAATAAAAAAATCTATATTATTATATATGAATAAAGATTCACAACCCCAAAAAAAGAGTTAATAACACCCCCGAATATAATAGGATGTATTGGCATAAAATGAGAGTGGAAAAAGGTAAAACCTACTGCGAGCACTGCGATGTGTAAGGTGGATTTTTTTAGGATTTAAAAAGCATTGTACGGGCTTTGAAACATAGACTAAAAACCGACCCTGTATTTAAAAAGGAAATATACTATTAAAACAGATTGAGCAGAAGATAGAAAAATTAAAAAAATTATCTAGAACAATCAGATCACCCCAGATCTAAAGCAACATTAAAATAGACAATTAAAAGAGGCGGAAGATGAATTAGAAAGATTAAAAAATGAATAATTATTTTTTAAATTCAATTTAAGTTTAATTTTAAAAAATATATTCTAGTTTAATTATATATGCCCGAAGATAACACCAACCACACCGTACAAATTAAATTAAGAACTCAATCTTTTTTAAACCATATTTGAAACCGCAACCCGATTCCTCTCTTGAAATCCTTAAGGAAATTACGAAACATCTTAAAAAAGCTTCATCCACAACTTCAAGCCAGAAAGACCAAAAAAGGGTAAAACCTACAGCAGAGGAGGAAATAGGAAAAGATTAAGGTAAAGATTGAAGAGCTAAAAGCAAAACTTAAAGGAAAAACAGGAGGCTAAAAAACAAGGCTAAAAACACAGCCTAAAAATTAAATTTCATCTAGGAATTATTAATTTAACATACTTAATAAATAAAATCCTCTCTAGTCTATTTATATATGGAAGGTAGAAGAATTTATATAAATTACACTCAACCGATCACGAAAATGTATATTACGGAAGCACTAAACATCCATTAAACCAACGATTAAGTAAACATAAAGCCGATTATAAACACAATGGCTTGTTAAAAGGCGGCACATGTACAACATCACGAAAGTATTTATTTGAACGAGGCAGCAAACTCCTGAAAATGTTTAAGATTGAACTGATGGAAGAAGCAACAGAATTAAATTATTTAGAACGGGAGCGGTACTACATAGATAATTATAAATGTGTAAACAAAGAATATACCATCTAGAACCGTTAAAGAATATTGTAAACAATATTATCAAGACAACAGAGAGCAAACTATTAGAAAAGATTAAAGAATACAATCAAACCAACAAAGAAAAATTAAGAAAAAAAAATATTTGTGAGTTATGTGGTTGGGAAGTTTTACACATGAAAATAAATCACATCATTTAAAAAGCAAAAAAGCACCCAATCAGCATTAAACCGCGAAGATTTGTAATTATCTAAAATTATAAAATTAATTATAAATTTTAAATCTTTTTTTCTAGAGTCCAGCTTGTTTAATCATTTTTAGAAGCTTCAGGAAGGCCTCACTCCGTACTTTTTCATGACCTTCTTAATAAGCTCTCCCGCGTTTCTTTTTGTGCGGTGAGGCCTTACGTTTGGGTCTTTGCTTTGCCTAATCCTTTTAAAAAACGGTATTATCGCTCCATCTCTTTCCTTCTATTCCATTTTTAATCATATTGAACCCCAGTGGCCAGGAAAATCAGAAGGAAAGCCGCCCACTTGTTCCCTGTTTGTTCAAAAGTTTTTGAATGTCTGCTGCCAGTGTTCCTTTATGTTTTTGAGTTCTATTTAAAAGAGCTTTTGTTTTTGTTCCTGCACCCATAGGTACAAAGTTGAAAATTATCGTCCAAAGTATAGTTCATTATATATATATACTTAGATAATTTTTTTTAAGTTAATATAAATTATTATTAATCATTCCAAGATGGTCCACCTTTTTCTAAGACATCCAGCCGCTTGCTTAATGATTGAATTGATTTAATTAAAAGGGGAATAAGATTATCGCTTAAATGGTTATTTTCTTTTACAAGTTCCACATTAACACCTGCTAATTTACTAATTTTTTCAACTTCACTTTTTACCAAACCATAATGATCATTGCCCTCCATCATCTTTAAATTTTACAGCTTTAAGCTCATTAACAACTTTAACCCTTTATCTAAAGATAATAACATTTATTCTGATTTAATTTTAAATCTTGTTTCACTTCTCCTGATACTTCTAAAGGTTGTACATTTGAAACTTTTGAACTTAGGGCTTTAAAAATCTCTTTTTAATCTTTCCATTTCTAAGCACTTGATTTCATCACATTTTATTTTTTTACAGTTTAGATCGTGGGTTAGTAAAAAGTTCGTAACCTCTAAATTTATTTATTTTCCATACTCTTCCTTAAAATAAATGTTTGATTCTTCAGGGGTTAAAAGCTTTACGGCTTTCGGGTTTTTCCTCTTTATTAAATCGCCGTTGAAAATTGATATTATTAGACATTATATATAATATAACTTAGATTATTAATTTAAATTATTTTATATTTTAAAAAAATGGTTTCTGATTCAATGCTGTCACTGTTCGCTTTTCACTTGATTCACTTGAATTATAATCATTAGTTTGAAGTATAGAAGATTTTATATAGCTCTTAAATCTTTTATAATCTTTTATTAATTTATTTATGTCTTCGCTTTGATATGTTGGTTTTTTCTGGTTTTCTAAATAATGTTAGATAACCCATAAAAGCATAAAGACTAAAATCCTTAAATTTTATTATTTTTTTAAAAATTCTATAAAATCTTTTAGATGTTGCGGTATATCACTTATAAACTCTCATTAAAAAATAATTGGAAAATAATTTTTAATTAGACTAATCTCCCAAAATTTCTTTTATAATAAAGCTGTTTAAATAAATAATTCATCTGTTTTAAACTTTTTCCATGCCTTTTTTTTATCATCATCTATAAAATAATATCTTAAATTTCTATAGCTCTCTTAGTGTTTCAAATATCATTTTCACATTTTTTTTTATCAATCTCCGTCCATATATAATAATCTAGAATATTTTATTTATTATACCGCATAACAAATATTTAAACGGTTTCTTATCATTTTTTTTCAAGTTCTTCATAGGAGTGATAAGTCGTACATACACTTTTTAGTCGGTAAAGATTCTAAAAAGCTCTCTCTTCCTTTTCGTATGGCTTCCCGTTTTTTCTGTGTCGTGATCTTCTAAAAATTTTATTAAAAAACTCGCTATCAGGGGCAGCAATGCACACCGCATCATGTGAAAAAGAGAGCTGGCCCATGTATAAGAAGAGGATAAAAAAAGAACTTTTAATTTTTTATTATTTTTCATTTGAGTTTTTTACAAATGTTTTTACTTTGTCCGCACAGCTTGAATATAAAAGATCTAGTTCAAAAAATGAGTCGTTTTTTCTTGGCATCTTAAGTCTTTTTAATTCCTCTTCAGTGACCAGGCTTGTTTAAATACTGTCTACATCTATAACCATGTACTGCTTTTGGTTTTTTTAGTTTGTTATATAAAAAACCCTTTACCACCTTTTGGAGGGAGTAAAAAGAACCTGTTTTCTTATGTTTTGTACCTTCTCTAATTCTTGGGCGGATACATGACCGATAAGTATGAAACCGCTAGAGGAGTTAGGATATTTAGAGCCATTGTAATTCCTGAAGTTGTCGCACTTGCACTTGATATTTCCATTATATATATAATGCCTTAGATAATATTTTTTTATCCTTAAATCAAAAATTTTTATAGACGATGTGATGTTTTGGTTTTTTGCTGATGTTTTTGATATTGTCCCTTATATTTCTAAATATATAAATTTTTAAATATATAATTAATAACATCTATTTTATTTAAAACAAACAAGCATTTTAAATTTGTAGTTTCCATAATTTCCAGTATATTAATATAAATAGAGGTGCCGTCATAATATTTATTTTTATCTCTAAAGCTGTTGTCGTAATCGGTATTATTAGAATTAAAAATAAGGCGGATCAAAATAAAATAAAATATCATCATTCTTATTTTTTACAGTTTTAATAAACTCATCCGCGGGTAAATTTATAAAATTCGCATCTTTTTAAACATGTCTTTATATTCATTCTCTTTTACTCTAAAATTTTTTTAGTTTAGTCTTAAATTTGGTAATACTAAAACATCCACTAACAGAATCCGCTGCTTTTGTAATTAAATAATAATCTTTATTGTTTTTATTATCTCTTAAAAAATGGGTTAATTCTATATCTTCTTTAAAATCTTTTGTAATCTTTAAAAATTGTTCTTCTAAATTATCAAGTGTTTTATTAAAATCTTTTTGTAGTGATATATAAAAATTAATAAGATTCACATCTATATCATTAATTAAAAATTTTGTTTTTGTGTTTGATTTTAATTAAGTGATATAATATCTAGAAACCCAAAGATTCCACCAAATGGCTCCGCCACATAATCAAAATTATTATTTTCAATGAATGTTTTTAAGTATTTTTTAGTCTCTTGATACTTGTTTCCTTTCCAGTTTTAAAATAAACCGATCCATAATATAATGTACCTTAGATATTATATTATAGTTTAAACCCAATAATTATTTTTTTAGTTTTACATCTACATCTGCCACCTAAAAATGTTTTTAACTCATGTGCTTTAAGATGATCGGATGGTGTTCCCGTTAATTTGAAAGGGAATTTATATTTTGAAACATTAGGAAGGAAAGAAGAAGTTAAAGCCAGCGGATCATGTTCTATAATATGAGTTTGAATATTTTTTTAAATTATATTTACTAGACCTTAAATTATTAAAATTAACCGCGGGATTAAATAACACCGCTTTAACTGGATAAAATTTAGATAATTCTATGATCATCCCCCCGCCTAATGAGTGCCCCGTTAAAATTATATTTGCGTTTGGGTATTGTTTAATAGCGGCTTCATACACTTTTTTAAGTTCTAAAAATCGGGGAGAGTTAGATAATGTACCTTTAACTATGGCCACATCGTCGTTTAAATCATCCTGGTTAAATTTGTCGGTTCCTCTTACTGCTATAACTATATTATTATTTTTTTTGAATACTCTAAGTCTAAGAGTTGAATATATGTTTTTCCATCCTTCTAAAGTTTTTACGGGGTTATTATAGGTAGATTGTGCTAATTTCACTATTTCTTTTAAGTTTTGGTTTATATCACTAATATTTAAGGTTGGTTTATTTATTCGTCTAAATCCTTCGGGTATATCTTTCACTAAGTTCCATAATGGTTTAATGAATCCTGCTTTTTTCCTTTTTCTTTTTGTTTTCCTTCCCCCCACATTAATTTTTCTTCTTCTTCATCTTTTTTTTACTTGTGCTTTTATATGTTGCCATAAAATCATTCCATTCATCGTGTGTAAATCTAGTTCTTGACCATTTTGTTTTTAATAATTTATTTAATTCTTTCGCTTTTGGTTGTCTTGATGCTGTTACATTTTCTTTCATATTGAAAAATACATCCCTATCCAAACGTTTAATTTCATCATCAGATAATTCTGTTTTTAAATCTTTAATTCTTTCTTTTATTTTTGGTGTTAAGGCCGTAAACCATTTAGCAGGTCCAGCTGCGGGTGTTTCTTTTACATCTTCATCATCCGCATCTTCTGAGTCGCTTGTGATGACTTCATGAAGTCGTGCCGCATCTTCTGGGAGCATATCATTGTCCGCTGAAGATGCAGCAGCTGCAGCAGCAGCAGCTGCGGGAGTGGGAGCAGGAGCAGGAGCAGGAGCAGGAGCAGGAGCAGGAGCAGGAGTAGCAGATTTTACGGGTATGCCTTGAATTTGTTTTATAGCATATTTATTTATGTCTTCATATGGTGATGAATTGGAAAATTTTGATGTATCAAACCCTAAGTCACCTAATAAAATTAGTTTTTTTGGGTACGGAAATTCCAAGCTTTCCATTTCCATCTCTTGTGAAAATTTCAATTAATCGATCTTTTGTTTTTCTCTCCATTGCCTGGACTTCTTCGTCTAATTGTGAGTTTGGTGCATCTTTTTTACCTATTATTTTAAGTAAATCGGATACATATCCAATTAATCGTTCTTGATGCTTGTCGGAGAATTGTGGAGAAGTTCCAAAAGGGACGATCAATTTTTCTTTAAATCCTGTCATATAATTTTTTATTGCTTCTTCTGTTGCTGCTGGTAAATCTTCAGTTAAAACTATATCATTCAGCCGCTTAATTTGGCCTCTTAAAATTTCAAAGCTTGGATGAGGTTTTTTAAATTCATTAAAAGAAGAATAAATTAAACCTCTTACTTCTTGACCTTTTCGTGATTCTCTTAAAATCATATCTAAAGGTTTATATTCGTCCCGTTCAAATTTTTCAAGCACTACCTCCTGTTTTAGTTTCTCTTTTCGTAAAGATTCATCAACCCCTCTTTTAAATAATTCGTCATTGTTTGAAGCTTCCGCCCTGGCTTTGTATTGTTCGCCACGTTTGATCGCTATGTTTAATAAAAAAGTTTCTCAGTGAGTTGTCCATATATATAATAAGTTAGATATTAAATTTTTAGATTAATATTTTTTTTGATAAACAAAAAACCTAAATTATATTATATGAAGCTCACACAACGGAATATTAAAAAGTTTAACAAGACTAACCGATCAATTTTAAACCAGCTTAACTTTGAACATGGTAAAACAATGCGTCTTAATGGGTCTTATCCTTTGAGTTTATGGGCGAGTGATATAGATTTATATCAAAAAATAGATTTTACGGAAAATATGATTAAATTATTAATGGAAGCGGTATATAATATTTTAAAAATGATAAAAAAAGACCCGATTATAGAATTTTCCAAGCTTAAAATAGGAGATAAACCGATTAGAAATATAGACGATGCTCTAAAAGTTTTAAAATCTTATACAAAAGTATTTAATTTACTTAATAAAACCTCTATGAAATGGTTAAAATTAGATTTATTTTTATTTACTGGGGAATATTTAGAGGATTTGACTATTATCTATGATTTTTCAACATCGACAAATTTAGCGGATGAAGATTTTAAAAAATTATTTTATGATGAGTTTAAATTATATGTTAAAAAAAAGAATTATGTTAAAGCATTAAAAAGATTAAATAAAATTGAAAATAAATTTGATGATATTCTAAACGACTCATTTGTGGGCTTTGGGTATTTGACCATCTCACGGCTTAAAAGTGTTCAAGACTCTAAAATGAATAGTAAAATTAAAAAGTTTGTTTTATCAAATTTAAAAGAAGATATTTTTATAAAATTGGCGGCATATGATGAAAGATTAAGTAACGGGAAATTAAAATATTTATCTGATATCCCTAAAATGATAAATAACTTAAATAAAAAATTAAATGATAAAATTATTTCTTTGGTGGATCTATCCAAATATAATTAAATATATATTTTAATGCATGTAAAATTTTAATGTTTTTTCTTAATTTTTTTTAATAGGTGCAGAATTTAAAAAAAATACACATAGACTATTTTTTTTTAAAGCTAATTTTAAATTACCTCTTTCAATTTATATTTTAACGGATGTAAAACCTAAATTATTGTAATTTAAAAATAAAATCTATCTTTTTATATATAAATGAGTATTAATGAGTTAAAAAAAGGTTATCCAATTGCGGAGAATAAAACTTTAGGACGGTACAGTAAAAGTAAATTAATTTATTTTGATCCGAGTTATGAAATGGACGATGACGAAGGTACGGATTATTTTCATACAAATGGTAAGGATCTTTTAGAAGTTATTCCGCCAAGTATTCAAGATAAAGAAATAGACAGTGATAGATATTTTATTAGCGGTCAAAGTGGTTCGGGTAAATCTACCTTTGTGGTACAATTAATAGATAAATACACCAGAGCAGGAATTAAGCATTTTTTTGCCATAACAGACAAACCAGACCGCCGTTTTGGTAAAATTAAATATTTAGATATTAATGATTTTGTGATTCCTTATGAAAATGAGGATGAAGAAGAAAAAATTAAATTATATGAAAAAGAAAAAAATTAAATTCAAACATCTTAAAAAATTTCTAGAACCTGAAGAAGTGTTAAAAGAAGAATTAAGAATTAATGATTTAAAGGTTAAAAAAGGACCAAAAAAAAACAGGTTATCAATTAAGGTTTAGTAATGAGGATATAGGTGAAATTTTTAAAGATTCCCGTTATATTTTTTGATGATTACCAAAAAAATAAAGATGTCAAATTAATTGAAGTTTTACGGGATCATTTATTAACACAAGGAAGGCATTATAAATGTAATATGATAATAGCCAACCATAAGACACAAGGTGGGCCATCCTTCGGTCTTATCAAACAGGAAACAACTAATTATGTTATTTTTAAAAAATCAACCTCTTATCAACGGGAAGGACTCTTTTAAAAATTATTTAGGATTAAAAAAAAGACAAAGGGACCTGGTAGATAAAATTATTATTAAAGTCGCGGTGGGTTTGTTATAATATAGACAATCATTTAACCATTTCACAAAAAGCGGTGGTTAATACGGACACTATAAAATAAGATATATAAAAAAATTATTCTATTGTTTTATATATGTTAAAGAAAGCAGATATTAAAAAATTATTATTAACAGCTCTAAGTCCTCAAGAATTACGGGATTTATGGCACTCAACATTACCAAATGAAACCGGAATTAATGTTATAGATTATGACGACATTATTAATTGTAAAAATATAAATGGATTATTTAGAAATGATAACAAATTGATAATTTTTTATCCTAATCATCAAGGCGAGTTTTTATTTGGGCATTATTGTGCTTTAATACTAGGTAAAAAAGAAGGTACAATTTATTTTTTTTTGATTCTTACGGAGGCAGACCAGATGTAGACCAAAAAAGGTACAGCGGAACACAAAGAAAAGACCTTTATAAAGAAGAAGAAAACAGCTTAATAAATTTACTGTTAGAAAGTGGGTACGATGTTGATTATTCACACCATAAATTACAATCTCTAACAAATAACAGTGCCACATGTGGGCGGTGGTGTTTAACCAGGTGTGCTTTAAAAAATTTAACAAATGACGAGTTTGCTCAAGTGATTAAATCTTTAAGTAAATTGAAAAAATATTTCACCTGATGAGGTGGTTGTTCAAACTTTCCATTAAGTATTTATTAACTTAAAATAATATATTCTAAGTTTATATATATGAAACAGTATATTTGGCTTAATGAAACTATCAAGAGTAATAAACAATTAGCTGGACCGCGGGGCTCTTATAAAAGACCCGTTAGTGTTGATATTTTTCGTTCTTCTACAATTTTAGACCCTGATAAAAATTATCTCTTAATTGTTGAAGAGTTCCATCTCCATAAAATAAGACTTCCATTATTTAAACCGCGGGACATGACTATCAAGTAGGAATTTTTAACCGTTCCCCCGATGAAATTATGGGAGTACGTGAGGTTGATTTTAGTACCTTTGTAGATGAAGACGGGTACATGTACGATTATGTTGATGTAGGTACCGCCATTAATGAAACTTTAGCTGGATTATGTGGCGGTATCATAGGAGAAGAAGACATACCCGTTTTTAGTTTTAATAAACATAGTAAAAAATTTGAAATCACCACGACTGAAAATTTTAGAAACGGTCATTTTATTATGTTTAATGATGACATGAGAGTAGACTTTAACTCTTTTGAATTTGACGACATAGACGAAGAGTATTCATTAGTTATATTAAATGAAGATGTAGAAACACAAGATGCTTCCACTTTAGAATTTTTAACCCCTATATCGCATATTGTTATAGAATCTAACGACCTCCCCGTATCTTATGAATTACTCCCTTCAATATCTAAAAACACCACTATATCAGATAACACGGGGGTTTTCCTTACTAATTATAAATATTTACAACAAAACAATCAAGATTATAACAGCATTTTATTTAGGGTTGAAAATTCCTCTAATAAATACCATAATATTTTACAAACTAATTTTAACCGTTTTAATTTATCCTTTACCATATACGATTATGATAATGAAAAACACCCTTTAACTCTTCTTCCTCAAACAGTAATACAACTTAAGCTTTTATTTGAATCAATAGATTAATTATATTAAAGTCTAGTTTTTTTGATCTTTAAAAAGTCTCTAAATTATTTAAAATTATTAAGGTAAGTTTAAAATAATTTATAATTAAAAAAATATTATCTAAGTTAATATATATGAATACACCCCCAGAACTCGATACTGTTTTACAAGCTCCATATGCTTATAATTGGCCCACTTCTAAAAATGTTAAAATTGCTTCTAGAATAGGCATTCCATACTCAACATTTCAAACAATTCAACCCGTATCAGATGCACCTAAGAATGGTATAGGTCAAATAACTTTTAATCAACCTCTTGGAAATTTAACAGGAGGTGCTCCACGTTTAAGAGTAAGTTTTACTGCTGAAATTAAAAATATTTTTAGCTGATTCATCTTTAAAAGATCAAATAGGCCTGAAATCTTTTCCAGTTAATAGAAGTATACCTGTTTGCAGTAATTAATATGAATGGTAAAACTTTTACCAGTTACCCCGCACAATTAATTAAACTTCATCAATATAATGCGGATCCTCTAGAACTTGCTTTGCTTTCTCCCTGCTCTGATGTAGATGAATATAATAAAATAAAAGCCGTTTCTATGAATAACCCTTATAGACAAGGTACAGAATCTACCGATAGCCGAATGTCTCGCGGTTTAGGTTGTAATTATGCCTATTATATCCACCCACGGGCAGCAGGTAGCACATCCGTAAAAATTGATTTTGTAGTAGATGAAGCACTTGTAGCCAATCCCACACAATATAAAAATATTAAAGACCCAGTACCTTTTAGAAACCTGAACACATTTAAAGTCATATTAGATGGACAATTTAAACCTGAAAATATGATTGGTATTGCGGATGATGTTAAACTTGTGGCGGGTAAAGCAGATTTTGAAGTGGATATAACCGGATTTGAAATTAATATGCTTGTTCAAAACTGGGTCGCCCCTCTTGAAATTGGTGACATTCCTAAAACTATAATATATAACACCCCGTTAATTTCATTAGAAGGTAATACAAGTTCGATGTGCCTCAATACAAAGGATCCTTACGGTATCCCTGGTGAACGAAATAAACACATATTAACAACTCATAGTATGGCAATGAATAATGTCCCTTCAATGTTTGCTGTTATGGTTTCACAAGAAACACCAACAAAAAAGTTTGCCCCTGATCAACTTGCTGGAATTATTGGATTAGAAATTAAGGTGGATTCTGATGTTGGTATTTTTAGAGAACTTGAACAACAACAACTGTACGAATTATCTTCATCTAATGGATATAATAAAAGATTTTCATGCTTTAGTGGTGCTCTGGCTAATGGCTTGACTGTGGCAGATCCCGCTGTGGCTGCTGGTAACAAATTTAAAGAAGCTATATTTGGTGCTGGTTCTGTAATTTTCTTCCGTCCTTCCGATCTGGGATTAAAAGATTATAATGTTATGGCTAATGCTAATAAGTCCATTAATATGCAGGTACAAGCAACATTTGTCACCCCTGAAGCTGCGGGTACTGGTGCTCATTATAAATTAGAAGTGTTTTCAATTAGAGATAATCTCACCTACAGCTTTGAAGATGGTACCTTTATGGATGATTTAACCCTTTACACTCCCGACCAACTATTACGAAGCCCCCTAAAACTTACTGATGACAATAACAAATTAATGCGGGTTATGGGCGGGTCCTTTATGGGTGATGTTATGACTAATTTTAACCATATGGCAGCTCATCCTGTGACTAAAACGGTGACTAAACTTTTAAGAAATGCGGGACCATTAAAAGATTATGCGGGAGATGGTACAATGATGGGAAACATTGCCTCCGTTTATGGTTATGGTAAAAAAAAAACAACCACTAGAAAAAAGAAAGGTGGAGAAATTGTTTTACTAGGATCAGGAAAAAAAGGCGGTAAAAAATTATCAGATAAACAACTTCACGACTTAAGAAACCTCTAAAAACATTTAACAAATATATTTAATAACTTAAAAAATAATATCTAAGTTATTATATATAATGTCTATTTCAAATTTACTTTATGGTAATAGTTATAAATTAACCTGTGCTGGCTTAGATGCTGGAAAAAATAAAATTACTAACGTGGCCCCTCCCGTTGATGATTACGACTGCCCTAATAAAGCTTATGTAGATTCTCAAATTGATTCACATAGTGGGACCCTTTCACAAGTTTTGGCCGCGGGTAATGATGGTAATGGTGATGATATGATCAATATTGGAGAAATTCAAGCTAACACCTTATCTTTAACTGCTCCACTTACAACTAAAAGTGTTATTATAACTGGCGAACCAATCGCTGGAAGTAATACAAAAAGTGGAATTAGATTTCCAAATAATGACCCAATTTATATGGAATCCAACTTTAACGGGTCTCTAGCTTATAGCCCTGGCTTACTTTTAAGTGGTCAAGATAATAGTGATAGAAGCATTTATATGTATAGTGGTAATAAAGCTGGTAATCAAAGAAATAACGATTTTAATACCACATACAGTGTTAAAGTTGGAGAAAATGAATTGGTTAGTAATATGAATAATCTAGTTTTGTTCAAATCCCCTACTCCATCTACTGAAGCACAACGAAAAACCCCACATAATATTATTTTTAATGATGGAGATGATGGATTACCTGACGGGAAAACTGCACAAATTTCTATGGTAGGTGATCCCACATCTGGTGTTAAGGGTAATATTATTTTTTCTGTTCAAAACGGTGATGTTGTTCCTGGTTCTGTTTTTTCTGAAACTATGAGAGTTAGAGGCAACAGAGTTGGTATTATGACATCTGACCCAGGTGCAGAACTTGAGGTGGTTGGTGAAGTTAAAACTGATACTTTATATGTTGGTGACCATTCTCTGGTTGCAAATAATGCTGCATCCGGTCAATTGTCAGTGGGAACATCAAATCAACCAACTGCACATTTATGTGCACGTTTCAGAAGTCCTGCAGCCAGTCCTAGTGAGAGTGGTCAGTTGTTTATGGAAGCAGGCACAGATGCAGGGGGGACTCGTCCAGGATGGAGCAGTTTAAGCTGGAACGGTTATTTAAATGGTTCCACAGGATATTTCAGAACTAACGCAAACAAGCAAATATGGCAAATGAAAGTGGACCAACGAACAGGTGACAGTTTTTCTATTAATTCTTTAAACCCTGTAGACCCACTCACCCCAACCACCATTAATTGGTTAAATTGTGATGGAGCTAATGCAATGTATTTGAATTCAATGATGGTTTTGGATGCATTAACACCAGTTGTCAGACCAGAGACAGACAACACCATTGATTTAGGATATAACACCTTCAGATGGAAAGATGTGTATTCTGCAAATGGTACCATTCAAACATCAGATTTAAATAAAAAGAAAGATGTCAATGATTTAACAAAAGGGTCTTGATTTTATAAACACACTCCGCCCTGTTGAGTATAAATTTAAAGAAAATACAAGTGATCGTGTTCATTATGGTTTAATAGCTCAAGAAGTTGAAACTGTATTTAACAATTTAGGAGATTCAGACCTTACAGGAAACGCAACCGTCATTAAATCCCAAAAAATGATACCAGACCCCAACTTTATTCCTCAATCTGACGGAACTGGAACAATTCAAAAAACACCACTCATTGAAGGTGAAGGTTTTGATTATTCTCTAAGATACACTGAATTTATAGCACCACTTATAAAAGCAGTTCAAGAATTAACCGCACAAAATGCGGCATTGGTTGCACGTGTTGAAGCTCTTGAAAATGCTTAAATGTGAAAGTTTATTAAAATAAGTTTAATTATATAATCAAATATAATTAAAATTAGTTTATGTATAATACTATAGTTTTTTTTTTTTTCTTTAACCCATTTTTTAATTTTGTCCTAGAGATTTAATTAAAATTTGTAATTATTGTGGTAAGATTTGTGGAGCCATAACTTTAAGAACCGTACAGTGTTGAAAAAGGATAAATTAAAACTGAAGCTTTAATTTTTATTATCGCTTCGCACTCTCACATGATGGAGACCAGGGTGGGGACAGGACGGACAGGACAGGACACCCCTAAAAACTTTTTCTATATTATATATAAATTAAATTATATTATATTTTTTAGTGTCCCCAGTGTCCTTTTGTCTATAGGGGGTATAAAATATTAGATGGTTTAAAATTTGACGGGGATTTTTAGAAGGAAACCATCACAAAATTAATTTATTTTTTCAATATATGATTTTATGGGGTGGGGACACCTAAAATTTATGGTGTCTTGGGGTGTCCTCGGTGTCGTCATGGGTCAATATATAAAGGGGAATCATAAAAGGGGAGGCTGTGGTGGATAACCCGTTTGATGGATGACCCGTTAGATAAAAGCCCCTAGGTGTGTCCGTAAGGGGATATAACCGCCGTCGGCGGTTATTGAAGAAATGGAAATTCATTTCCATTCTTCGGGGGGGTCCTTGCCAACAATCAGGGTGGATTCGGCACCGACTGGCCAGAGTGGTCCAGAGGCGGGTATTCGTTTGCCACGCAGCTTGACCTGAACGGTGATGGCACGGACGACTTGGTGTCGTCGATGCCAGGCTACGCACAGGTGAGGCTTGAGGACCCGGTGTATAGACCACTGCCCCGTCTCTGAACTGTGGCGATTGTGCGCAGCGCGACAAGTGCAAGGTGGCTTCGAACTGAGCCTCCCTGCAATCCCGATGACAAAGAACTTGCCCCCTTGCCAAACTCTCTCTCTCTCTCTCTCTCTCTCTCTCTCTCTCTCTCTCTCTCTCTCTCTCTCTCTCTCTCTCTCTCTCTCTCTCTCTCTCGGCTGCGCCCTCAGGTGCATCCATTTTCCGGTGGACTCATGTTCATCACCCTCAGCAAGAACGGCCACATCCCGTGGCGCCGAAGTCACGTCGTGGTGACGCCGCACACCATGGGGGCAATGACAGGCAAGTCGTACCCATCCTGCTACAGAGCCTATGGCTCGCTTGGCTACGGGATTGAGAACGCAGGAGATTTAGACAACGATGGCATGCCGGACATCATCGCCACGGCGGGTGATTCACACATAAGCCAAGGGGCGCTTTTTGTGTTCTTCTTGCAACGATCAACAAGCGACTTTTTCGTCAAAGACTGGGTGGAGTTGGCTTCGGCAGATACGGACATCAATGGCGTCACTGCGCCTTCAGGCATCGGAAACCCATACTCCCGAATCGCGCGGTTCTCCGCGTCCTCTGACGTGTTCGGCGACGGCAATCCTGACTTCGCCATTGGAGCCGCCTACTTTGACATGGCTGGGCTTACAAACACTGGCGCGGTTTGGGTTATCTCGGTGGGCGACAAGGGAACGGCTGTGAAACATAGCAAATTGATTTCGAAGGGCATGAACGGCGGTCCAACAACGCTCAAATCTTCAGGCAGGTTTGGCAGCGGCGTTGCTACAATTCCCGACCAGGACGGCGATGGGCTCGAGGATTTGCTGGTCGGGGAGATTGGCTTCGATGCAGTTGCCAACAAGTACACCTACACCGGCGCGATCTACCAGATTTACATGAACCAGGACGGCTCCGCAAAGCCGGACTTTCAGGTTGTCTCGCCCAGCACGGACGCAGGCAAAGGAAAGCTTGGCCTTCTCGCGGACAGCAGCCTTTGCGGTGCTGGAGTGGCTGCCTTCCCGTTGCGTGAGTCAGTCAGCACATACGAGATTGCGGTGTCCTGCCTCCACTCTGACGGACATCTTCAGCTCTATCGGCCAAAGCAGAGGCAAGCCATTGCTGAGATTCCATGGGCGCCCCGCTGGCGCCCCCTTGCGTCGCACGACTATGCTGCCACGTACAACAGCTGGCCAGTGACAGCCAAGCCGGACGGGTCGCACCAGCTAACATCCCACCCCGCAGCGGCTGCGTCCTGCTTCTCCAACGTGCTGACTCTCAACCATCCGACGTGGGAGACGGACACGCCAAAGCGTCAGACCATGTCAGTTCGCTTGATGCCGCGAAGAGGCTCTACTCTTGCAGCTGGGGGGCCCGCTTGGCGGATTCAGGACTCTCAGAACTATGCGTACGCCTCGCTGAGCCTGGCCACGCCGCAGGCCCAAGTGGTGTGGGCGGTTGTCAATGGACAGCAGCGCAAGGTGGGCACGTTTGCCTGCGACCTTGCGTCGGTGGCGGCTGCGGAGCAGCAGCAGCTCGCGAAGATTCAGGTCACGACCTGGTCGAGCGGGCTGCACCAGGTGTTCTGCGGGCAGGCTGCCGTCAGCAGTGGCAAACCGACTGCAGAGTTCGAGGACAGCTCCTTGCAGCTCGGCAACGGCGTGGGCCTGTGGGCGTCGGAGCACGGCGGGAACGTGGACTTTGACGACTTCTCGCTGGAGGACAGCTGCCCGTCTGACACGAGTTGCGGCAACTTGATGGCGGGGCAGACGTGCGCGTTTTCGTGCTCGTCCGGGTTTAGGCTCGTGCCCGGCACCGACAGCTTGCGGCAGTGCTCGACTGCCGGGAACTGGCAGGGCTCCGAGCTGGAGTGCGCTGCGTCCCCGCCCACGTTCGAAGCGGAGCAGCCGCCGTTCATTCGCGAGGTGCCTGAACGGTCTGCGCCTGGCTCGCCGATCGGCAAGGCCTTTGAAGCGAGCACGGGTGCGTCGCGAACGGCGGCGCTGTGGCGCATCGTGTCTGGCAACGGCCCCGACGACGACTGGTTTGTCATCGGCCGGTTCGACGGCCAGCTGAGAGTGAACCGGGTGGAGCTGAAGTTTGCGCAGCAGAATGAGTATGTGCTGAGGGTGGGCGTCTCCCCGGACGGGGACCTCAATGCTGAGGTGATCGCCGACGCCATCATTCGCGTGACAGACGTCAACGACCCACCCGTGTGGGCGAGTGACGCCCCGGAGTTGGAGATGCCCGAGGACACCGGTGTAGGTTCGCTTGCTGGCGCGTCGCTGCTGTCGCTGGTCAGCGATGCTGATGGAGACACCTCCACATTTGTTATCGTATCGGGCGACTCGAAAGGGCAGTTCGAGATCGATGCCGCAACGTCCCGGATTCGCGTCCGCAAATTGCTGGACTACGAGACGAGCGCATTTGCGCAGCTGCGCATCAGGGCGACAGACGAGCGCGACGAGGCGCTCTTCGCGGATGCGATTGTTCGGATCGCGGTTAAGGACGCGAACGAGCCGCCCCGGTTCGTCCAGACCAGCGGCGAGATTTCGGAGCTCGCGGAGGGCAGGGACCTGAGTTCGGTCAACAGTTCAGAACTCGTGCTGCGGACTCAGCCCTTGGCCACGGACGACGACGCGGGGCAGCACCTGAGCTACTCCCTGTTTGACGCGGACGGCTTCCAGTCCAACGTCTTTGCCGTCGGTGCAGACGAGTCTGGAGCGCTGCGGCTGACCGTGCGGCCCGAACATGCCGCCCTGCTGGACTTCGAGGCCACGCCGACGCTGCGGCTGAAGATCAGGGCTTCAGACGACGCCGACCCGCCGCTGCATGCCGACGCATCCGTGGTGGTGCGCGTGACGGACCTCAACGAGGCGCCCGTGGTGTCCTGGCCGATAGCACCGCTGCCTGTGCCCGAAAACGCCGCGGTGGGCACCGTGGTGCACACGTTCCAGGCGAGCGACCCAGACGCAGGGCAGCAGCTGTCCTGGTCGGTCGGAAGGCAGAGCGTTGCCGGAGCCTTTCGTGTCGTCTCGGGGGCGGTTGAGGTGGCGTCTGCGTCATCGTTGGACTTTGAGGGTGGCCTTTCCATGCCGCTCTGGGTGGAGGTCACGGTGGCAGACAACGGCGTGCCGCGAATCAGCGCGACTCGCAACGTGACGGTCGTGCTGGCGGACGTGAACGAGGCTCCCTCCGTGATTGCCGGGCAGAGCTTCAAAATCAGCGAGGACAGCCCGGTTGGCGCCATTGTGGGGACCATTGCGGTGTCGGACCCCGATGCCGGCGATGCGGGCAACCACACGCTTCTCGTGACGGGGGACCAGTCCACGTTCACCGACGTGGCAGGGAGTCTGCAGCTGGTCGTGGGGGAGCTCGGCGCCCTCGACTTTGAGACCAAGCCTTCCCATCGCGTGGACGTGAAGGTGATCGACAATGGAGGGCTTTGGGGGACTGGCTCTGTGGTCGTGTCGGTCACGGACGCGAACGAGCCGCCAGTGTTCGCCTGGGCAAGCGTGGCGGCTTCGCTGGGGCAGGACTCGGAGGCAGGCACGGAGGTGGTCCGGCTCCAGGTCAGCGACCCGGACGCCGGCGATGCCGTCTCGGTGTCCATCCAGTCGGGCGACGGCGACGGCGACTTTGCCGTCGATTCGAAGGGCACGCTGACAGTCAAGCATGTCGGCGGCGGAATGACGGCCGGACTGCGCCGGCTGAGAGTGCAGGCCGCGGACAAGGCGGGGCTGTCGTCCAGCTGCACGGTGCAGGTGACGGTCGTCGAGCAGAACGACCCGCCCACGGCAAGCGACGCTGTCCGGTCCGTGCCTGAGAACGCCGCGGTGGGGACGCTCGTGGGGAATCCCATTTCTGCGACCGACGACAACGGCGATGCCGTCCGGTTCAGCTTCGATGTGGAGCAGCCGGCCTTTGCCATCGACTCCGTGACGGGCCAGATCAAGGTGGCGTCCAGCAAAGCCCTCGACTTTGAAGCCACTCCCTCGCTATCGCTCCGCGTGCGAGTCACGGACGACGCGCCGCAGCCGCTGTCCGTGACCATCACGGTCGTGGTGTCGCTTGTCGGCGTGAACGAGGCGCCCTCGCTGACCTCGGGTCAGCGCCTGAGTGTGAGCGAGCACGCGGCAGCAGGCACCGTGCTGGGCACCATCGCCGCCTCGGACCCCGACGCCAGCGACAAGCTGCGCTTTGCCATCACGGCCGGCGCGGAGGGCGGCATCTTTGTCATTGACGCAGCCACCGGCTCTGTCGCGCTTGGGCCCGCAGGCTCCGTCAACTTCGAACAGGCGGCCACCCACAGCCTGACGGTGCGCGTGACCGACGCAGCCGGCCTGACTGGCGAAGGCAGCGTGAGCATTGTGGTGGCCAACGCGAACGACGCGCCGTCGCTGCCAGACACGCTGCTTCGCGTCCCGGAGAGCGCGGCGCCTGGCTCGCTGCTCTCCAGCGGCCTGCGCGCCACGGACGAGGATGCCGGGTCCGTGCTTGCGTTTTCGCTCGTCGCGACCGAACCGGCTGAGGCGTGCTGGGCCAGCAGCCCCGTGATTCGGAACTCGGTCGCGTGGTCGCCCTACCTTGTGGACGCCACTGCGGACGACGCGAATGTCCGCGTGGTGACGGCCTACGTCGACGCGACCGACGACGTGCAGCTCGTGCTGCGAGCGCAGGGCGCCACCGAGGCACCGGCCTCGCCGACAGGAGACCACTACGTCGTGCACATGCGCACGGCGGCGTCCGCGCAGGCCGGATCGCGCGTGAAGCGGTGCTCGGGAGTGCCAGCGCTGTGCACGGAGCTTGCCAGCAGCGAGGTTGGACTGGTCGGGCAGTCGCACAACGGCGCGCTGGGGATGGTGTGGGTGGCGGTGCAACGCACGGACCAGGGCACGGCCCGCATTCTCGTTGGCGCGGGGGCGTTTGACAGGACCTCGCTGACGGACGATTCGCACGCTCTCCTGGCGGTGGACGCGGACCCCATCACGGTGACCCGAGTGGGGGTGCTGACGACGGCTGACGGCACTCGCTTCACTGGAGTCTGCCACGCCTCGAGCTCCGCTTCGGCCACTGCGAGGTTCACGGTGGACGGCGACACCGGCTCGGTTCGCGTGAGGGAGGGCGCGCCTGCCCTGGACTTCGAGTCGGCGAGCACGTTCGGCATGCTGGTGCGCGTCACAGACAACGGGCAGCCTGAGAGGTCGAGCGTCGGCGTGCTCACGATCCAGCTGGAGGACGTGAACGAGAGTCCCAGGTGGGTGGCGTCTGACCCGACGTGCGGCTTCGCCGGGCGGCAGTTCGACGCGTGCCTGTTCATTCCGGAGGGGTCTGTGGCAGGCACGGCGGCGACGGGAAGGCTTCTGCCGACGGATCCCGACGTCAAGCAGTCGCAGACGGTGTCGCTGAGCCTGCCGCTGGGAGATGCCGCCTCCATTGCCACTGGGGCCAAGTTCGCGCTGGAAGACCCCACGCTCAAGCTCAAGCCTGGGGCGGTGCTCGACCACGAGCCCGAGCCGCTGCTGGAGCTGCGTGTGCTGGCCACGGACTCCGGAGCCCCGCCTGCGTCCAGCAGCGGGCTGGTGGCCATCGTCGTAACAGATGTCAACGAGGCGCCCAGGTGGGACGCTGCGACACTGACGCGGTCTGTGGAAGAAAACTCGGCGGCTGGAGCCCGGGTGGGAGCGCCGCTCTTCGCCACGGACCCCGACGTTGCCGACTCTCTGAGCTATGACATCGTCGCGGGCGGCGATGAGGCGACGTTCGTGCTCGACCCGGCCACGCCGGGGCAGCTGCTGGTCGCGCCGGGGGCGGTCCTTGACTTCGAAAGCCTGGCGATTTACACGGTCGTTGTCCGAGCCACGGATAAGGGGGGCCTGGCGAGCGCTGCCAGCATCACGGTGGTTCTGGTGGACTTGAACGAGCGCCCTCAGATCGCGGCGGCGACTCGCAGCGTGCCCGAGAACAGCCCCTCCAAGACCAACGTGGGGGTGGCGATCGCTGCTTCTGACCCGGACCGGGGCCAAGCGCTCTCCTTCGCCATCACGAGCGGGCCTGCGGGCCTCTTCACGATCGATCCCTGCTCAGGCCAGCTGCAGGTCCAGCAGGGGGCCTCGCTGGACCACGAGGGCACGCCGCAATGGACACTCACCGTCACCGTAACAGACGACGGCTCGCCCACGCCGCTGAGCGCGTCCGCACAGGTGGTCGTGAGCGTGACAGATGTGAACGAGCCCCCCGTGATGTCCGCAGTGACCATCGGCATCGACGAGTCAGCCGATGCGGGGGCGAGCGTTGGCTCCCCGCTCGTGGCAGCAGATCCGGACCATGGCGACGCGGTGACGCTCCGATTGACGGGAGGCAACGCGGCGGGTCTGTTCGCGCTCGATTCCGCCTCGGGGCAGCTCTCGCTCGTGAGGGCGGGGCTGGACTACGAGACGGCCGCCTTGCGCCGCTTTGACCTGGATGTGCAGGCCACCGACTCGAAGGGCTTGTCCGCGACCGCCAGGGTCGTGGTCATGGTGCGGGACGTGAACGAGGCGCCTGTCGTGCAGACACTCTCCATCGAGGCCAGCGAGCGGACGGACGCGACCCCGCTCGAGGCCGGCGACGCTGTTGGTGCACCCATCGTGGCGACGGACCCGGAGGGCGGGCAGGTGCGGCTCGCTGTGACGTCGCTGAGCAGCAGCGGGGAGAACCTTTTCACCATCGACGCCACGACGGGGCAGCTCCGGGTGACAGCGGCGGGAGCGGCAGCCATGGACTTCGAGACTAGCCCGACGCTGCAGGCCACCGTGACGGCGTCCGACAACGGCACCCCGCCGCAGTCCGCGTCGCAGAGCATCGTTGTCAGGGTGCGCGACGTGAACGAGGCCCCGACGTTCGGATTCGTGAGCCGCCGCGTGGAAGTTAGCGAGGGCGCCTCGCCAGGCGCGTCGGTGCTCTCGGGGGCCTCGCTTGGGGCCAGTGACCCCGAAACACCGGACGCCTCCGACCTCAAGTTCGCCATCTTGAGCGGCAACCAGCAGGGCCTCTGGTCGATGGACGCGGTCGGGGGCGACATTCGCTTCGCGCAGTCCAACCCCCGCGCCCTGGACTTTGAGAGCGCCCCGCGCCAGTCCACGCTGGTTGTGTCCGTGACGGACAACGGTGCACCGGACGGCCTGAAGCGCAGCGGTACGGCGACGTTGCAGATGATCGTTCTGGACGTGAACGAGCCGCCGGCTGTCGTGCTGCCGGTCGCAGGCCTCGAGGTCCGCGAAAACTCCGCTCCAGGCGCTTCGGCCGGGAGCGTGAGCTGCGCTGACGTGGACGCCAGCGACCAGAGCGGGCTGGCGCTGGCGCTGGTGGCGCAGGAGGCCATTCCGGGGACCAGCGGAGTGCTGCCCTTCGTGATCGATGCCGGCACTGGAGTGCTTCGCGTGAGCCCGGGCGCTGGTGGGGCGCTGCTGGATGCTGAGAGCAAGGCCACGTACGAACTCCAGCTCCAGTGCACGGACAATTTGGGGTTGGTATCAGAGACCAAGTCGGCAAGCGTCCGCATCGTGGACGTGAACGAGGCACCAGTTTGTGCTGGGCCCTTGAGCTTCTCCGCTGCGAAGGGTGTCAAAGCCATGGTGGGCACTCCGCTCGGGGCCGTGTGCTCCGATCCAGACTCTGGGGACACGCTCGTGTTCGCGATCCACCCGTCAAGCCAGGCAGCAGCTCCCGCCTTTGCGGTGGACGCAACCTCTGGGCAGCTGCGAGTGCACGACGTCTCGGGCACAGGCGCCGGCTCGGTCAACGATGCGAGCGCGCGCTTTGCGCTGAATGTGACGGTTGCGGACAAGCAGGGGCTTGCAACCGTGGTCCATGTGCTCGTGCAAATGACGGACAACCAATGACCCCCCCGTGTTCGGCGCGTCCGTCCAAGAATGCTGTCGGTGCCGGAGAGCTCCACTGACGGCTTCATCGTGGCACTGCTACAGGCCACGGACGAGGACTTCGCGTCTGACCAGTCTCATCGCTTGACGTACTCGCTTGCGCCAACGGGCCGCTCGGTCAACAGGCCCTTTCCCTTTGCGGTCACAACCACGCAGGGATCGTCGGCCCTGGGAGCTGGTCAGATTGTACTCAGGCTGCAGGGCTCCGGGCTGGCTGGCCTTGACTTTGAGGGGGCGCAGAGCGAGTTCGATGCAATCGTGACGGCGACGGACAACGGCACGCCGCAGCTGTCGGCCAGCGTTGTCGTGACCATTCGGGTGGCGGATGCTGCGGAACCGCCCACGTTTGACGCCCTGGTGGCCGAAAGCAGTCCGGATGTGGACGCTGCGACCGGCCTCCCTGTGATTCGCGCTTTCGTGCCCGAGGGCCTCAGGAAAGGTGCAATCGCCTTCTCCGTGACGGCCACGGACCCGGATGCGGCCTCGCAGGGGCACCTCGAGTGGGCCATTGCGGCGCCTACCAGCCTATTCAGCGAGCACTTCACGCTCGACCCAGCTTCGGGGGCAGTTGCGGCGGCGTCAGATATCGATTTCGAGGCCATCGCGCCTCGGGCAGGCGTGGCCTGGCGAGCGACACGCACGCTGTCGGTCACAGTCACGGTGGGCGACGTCAACGAGGCCGCCAGCATGAGGACGAGCGCGGTGCTCCGCCGCGTCTCCGTCATCAGACGTGAACGAGCCGCCGGTGGTGGCGGCAAGCACGGCGCTGGAGGTGCCGAGGACGCCACGAGCGGGGCAGTCGTCGGCACCCAGTTCCTGCCACGGACCCCGACTCCGGTTCCAGGGGGCCAGCTGAGGTTCCGGATCAACGGCTCCGCCGCTGGCGATGGAGCGTCCTTTCCGCATCGACCAGCTGTCGGGCGCCGTCTCGATCGCCTCGGCGGGCCTGGACTGGGAGGACCGGCCTGAGTACCCGTTTTCCAGGTGCTGATCCAGGACGGCGACAGCGTGGAACCGCTGCAGTGGCCACAATGGTCACCATCAGCGTCAGCAATGTGAAACGACGTCCAAGTGACAGCCCTTCGCCTGGACCCGACGGAAACCCGTGCACCAGCAGCCCCTGCGCAGAGGGATCGCTGGCGGACATGGTGCCGCGGCCCAGTTTGGCGTCGCTGTCGTCAACAGGAATCTTCTTTTCGCCTCTGGGGGCGCGGCAGTCCAGCTTGTGGGTGACTGGCATCGGGTTCACCGCTTCGCGCTTGGAGCGCGAGGGCTTGACGATGGCGGACGTCAAGGTGGCCGTGACGTACGCCCCCCACGGCCACAGAGTACGTGGCACAGGACTGCCGAGTGGTCGCTGCCGGGTCAGTGGTGCAGTGTCGGACCGTGGCGGCATGGGGTGGCAGTCACAAGTGGCGGCTGGAGGTCACGCAGGTGGGCTCAACGCCGCTGAACCATGCCTGCGAGGCCCCCACTGACGACCTCGAGGCAATGCCCCCTGAGATCACAAAGCGTGAACCGTCTCGGAGCACTCCGGCCAGCTGCCGGCTGGCAGCTGCCTACGTACGGCGGTGCCAGCTTCACCGTCGAGGGCTCGGGCTTTGGGCCCCAAGGCTAGCGTCATCAGCCTATTGCTCGGAGGTGCGGACGGGCGGCGGTTCGTCACGGCAGAGAGCTGCGCAGTGACGGATGGCACACAGCAGCGAGCCATGTGCGCCACAGCGCCAGCTGGGACACGGTCGCAACCTCGGCTTCACGTCGTCGCGTCGGCCTCCCGAGCGCGGTGTTCCA
>VLTN01000122.1:0-26019 GCA_008330645.1 Cafeteria roenbergensis
TGTGGCCAGCGCGCGTGAAGCAGTTCGCGCCAGCAACGGGCATCAGGAACTACAGCACGCCCAGGCCGTAGAGCTTTGACGAGTTCACTTGTCAGAATGGAAGGAAGCTGCATGCTGGCTGGCCTTGCCCAAGCTTGCATGCCGCGAATGAGTGACACTGCGAAGTTGAATGAACATCGTTGCGGGGGGCGGAAAACTCGCGTCACCATGTCACACACTCGAATCACAGACTCACCAAAGATTGACCTCTATCTGCGTATGTCAGTGGGCAGGCGGGGCTCGCTTAGAGACCCACAGCACGGAGAACAGAGCCAAAGCGGCTCTGCCCTCGGTGCCTCCCATGGCCACACGCGAAGATGATGGGGCGCTGCGAACCAGCCAAAACGGACCCGGGACGCCCGCTGCGCGGCAGAGCGGCGGAGCGCGCCGGGTCAAACGTCAACCGCCCCCTGGGCGCGGACGCACCGCTTGCAGGCCCCCGGGTCTTCCATCCGCCCAGGTCCGCAAGAGCCGCGGGCGACATGCCGCCCGACGCCACCGCGCTCGAGGCGCTGCTGACCCGCACCGCGTGGCACGACACCGGCTTGTCCGAGTGGCGGCCCAGGAGGGCGACCACGTGCTGTGCGGTCACCGGGTCTCCACCGGGAAGGCGCCACAGCGGCTCGCCGTCCCAAGCACCACGCTCGCGGCGGCGCGTGAGCCGCGCTCGGATGGCGCGGCCGGAGCCGAAGCCGCAGGGGTGGTTGGCCGGCGACGAAGGGGAATCGGTCGCGCGGATGCGCATCACTTCGCCCGTTCGGTCGTCCTTCACAGTGGTCATGCGTTCCGCCCACGGGGCTCCGTCCAGGCCGGTGCCCACCCGCATGTGGGAGAGGGCTATGAGGAACGGCGGCAGCCGATTGTGGACGGCGCTCGGTCAGGACATCGCCTGCCCTCGACGCCGTATCAACGCAGAAACCCATCACCAGGCGCACTGTGTCCGGGGCCCGCCTGTCCCCGAGGGCCGCCGTGAAGACCGCCCGGCTCAGGGCCGGGCGCGAGGCGACAAACTTGGGGCATCCATGCCCAGATGCGCACAGGCACCAGCTTCCAGGCCCGTATCGAGCGGTCGTCGGACTCGCCCATGAAGTGTCCTGCGAAGGAGACGATACTTCCCCATGCACGACCGAACGAACCGAGGCCGGTGCCAGGGGCATGGGGCGCCTCACGACGAGATGGGCCATCCAGCCCGCAGCGTCGTCCGCGAGTGCGCAAACGGGGGGTAAGGAGCTGCCCGCCCGGCGCCATGGGCACAGACGGGGGCGCCATGCGCGCCGACCGTACAGGCCGCGGTGGGGGCAGCGAGCCGCTCGGACGACGCGTTTGCGGAGGGGTCGGGGCCAGTCCTGGGCGCGGCGGTGGGCGAAGGCGTTCGAGCCCGGTGAACATGTCGGGGCCTCGGTGCCCGAGGGGGCCGAGCGGGCAGGGCCGCCAAGCGGGGCATGGATCGACCCAATGGCCGCCAGCTGGGGAGAACGTGATTAGCGCGCACGCAACCCCGTGGTTGCTCCGAAAAATGTCGCTGCTTGACACGCCCGGAGATCAGCGACGAGAATTCACGCGAGCGGGAGAGAGACCACGCAGGAGGGCATCCAGGGACGTGGCCGACCCTGAGGCGCCAGCGTCCACCAGGCCCTGCCACATAGCCGCCGCGGCGGGGTCTCCGCCGGCCGCCGCTACCAGGCGCCGCAGCTCCGCCATGCGGCGAGGGGGAGCCAGAGAGGCGATGTCCTTCCAGAAGACCGCGTCCGAGACCCCGCCCGACACCGCCCGGGAGGCCTCCGCTGGGGAGAGACCGACGAGCTCCATCAACTGCCTGGACAGCGCCTTGCCGGACCCGCCGCCGGAAGCTGCCGCGCGAGCCGGCTTGGGAGACGAGCCCTTCGAGGAACGTGGGTGGGCTGGCATCGCCGAAGGCGTTGGGTCCCCTTTAACCAGTCCCCAGATGAAGATCAGGTCGCTTTGGGCGCAGGAGGTGGCCGGGTCCCCGGAGAGGCACGGCGGGACACGCCACCCCGGAACCTCGTCGCTCACGCCGCGAAGCAGCGACTGCGGCACGGGCACAACCGAGGACCACGCGAGGACCGAAAGCCGGAGGGCCAGCCGCCCGTCGAGGAGGGCCGACCTGGGGGCAGCTGTTGCTGCAGCCGAAACCGCCGAGAGCAGCGTGTGTGCCCGGTCGCCGCCGAAAAGAAGGAGAACTGGGCGCCACAGCCGAGTGCAACCGCGGCGTCGGATCCGGGGCCGGGAGTGCGGCCTCAGCGACCACTTCCGCCGACCAACGGGAAAGCCAGGTGCCCGGGTCCACTCCCCCGCCACCTTCGAGCGCGTCGAGGCCGGGCGCGCGGCGGAGCCAACTCGCTAAGGCTGGCGGCAGCGGAGAACCGGTGGGCGAAAGGCCGCGGCGAAAATGTGCGGCCGATTACGCCGCCGCAGACGCCCACATGCCGTCTAGGGGCGAAGGCCGCTCCCACACGCCGGGCGGGAAGCCGGATGGCAGCGCCGTTGGAGCCGGGGCGGCGCCAGAGGCACTTGCGGAGGCCACGGAAAAGACGGAGGACCGCAGTCGAGCGCGTGCTCGGAGCGGGCGAATGTTGGCAGAGCGCTGCCCAAGATGGATGAGTACAAGCAAACATATCCACGTCACTATTGTCTGCACCGGCAGGGGTGATCGTGCGGGCAAGAGGGCGCCGGAGCATTTCCCTGCTGCAACACACCTCGAGCCTTCCACACGACAACGCGCCTACATGTGTGCTTGCGGCGGCGCCAGCCACAACGGCAGCGCGCTGTCTGACGGTGGGCTGGATCGCCTCGTCACTCCCGGCGCAGAGCCTGCAGTTCGGACACACGTCTTGACCCACACAAATCGCAGCAAGGCCCTAGCTCACACAGCTGCGCTGGCGCTGGCGCTGGTGCTGGTGCTGATGCTGGCGCTGGCGCTGGCGCTGGGGATGGTTCAGGTGCCGGCAGGCTGCGAGCGGCAGGCAGACAGCGCATCAGCGCTCCTTCTTGGGCTCTGCCGGGGCCGGGACGGCGTCCTCGCCGAGCGCGTCGCGGGCGCGCTGCTCCGCGTCGGCAAAGGTGATCCTTCCGTCCTCGGGGCCGAGCTTGTGGATGAGGCGGGCGCGGAAGGCGGCAGCCTCATTGGCGAGGGTCTCTTTGCTCGCTGGGGGGTCGCGCGTGACGTGCAAGTTGCGGTCCGCGGGGTACCCGGCGGCAGCCTTGTGCGTCTCGTAGAGGCGCTCGAGGGCGTCGACGTAGCGGCAGTAGGCGTCCTCGACGAGGGCGGGGTGGGGGTGCAGGGTCCACTCGACGTGGATGGGAGCGCCGACCACGGTGGTCACGGGCCGCTCGTAGGGGCAGGGCGTGCCTGCGACTCCCCAGAAGATTGGCACGCACACGCGGAGCGTGTTGACCATCCACATGCGCAGCGCCTGCAGGGGAAGGGCGTAGTCGTAGATGTCCACCAGGCCGAACGAGTAGGTCGGGACAAGGGAGGCCCCCTCGCGCATGGCCAGCCGGACGAAGCCCTTGCGGTTCTTCAGCCACACGGCGTCCTCGCCACCGCGGGTGCGGATGGACTCCTGCTCGCCCCCGAGCACGAGCACGACGCTGCGGCCCTCGCGGAGGATCTTCTCGCAGACGGCGCGGGAGGCGTCCCTGTAGCCGTGCGCAAGCATCACCTCGCGGACGATTGGGACGCGAAAAATCACCGACGCGATCGCGCCCGTCAGCCTGTGCCACACGCGCGGGAAGTACCGGGCCATGTCGTTGCCCGCGAAGTTCAGGGCGGAGCAGCCGAAGGCGTGGATGCCGTGCGGGTGCGAGCCGAAGATGTAGCTGGGGGGCTGCTGCTCGGGCTTGGGGTCCAGGTCCACGTCGTCAGGAATCACGCACTTGAGGGACAGGTAGTCTCGCAGCGTGGCCATGGCCTGCTGGCCGCGAATGTGCGGGTCGGGCGCGCCAACGCGCTCCGTTGCGGCGATGGATACGCATGTGATGTATGCGGCGAGGAAGGCCCCGAGCGACATGTACCAGGGCCAGCCGAGCACAAACTCGCTGAAGAGGCAGCCGATGAGCGAGTAAGCAAGGAACACGTGGAACGTGCCGCCGGTGATCAGGATGATCCAGAAGCGGAGGAGGCCGCACGCGGGCTCCTCCACGCGGCTCACCATCACCGCCTCCTCCTCGGGAGACGCCCACTCGGTTCGCTTCACGACGGCAGGGCGCCGCTCCTCACTTGGCACCACCGTTTTGCACCGGGGCATGGCAGCCAGCGGGTTCCGGGCAGGGCGAACGGGACGCGTGGAGGGGCGGCAGTGTGAGTCGGCCGCGGGCGAAAATGACGCGCCGGAGGGGGGGCAGTGACATGGCCGGCAGCGAGCCATCTGGCATCGTCCCGACACTCTCTTGGGCTACGCGGCTCCCCCACAGCGTGCTGGGGGTGCCCCCCGCGTGTCTTTCAGGGTCTCGAGCTCAAGTCTACCCGCCTGCGTTGGCGGCCAAGACAAGCAGCTCGCCGGCAAGGCGCGCGCAGCGTGCGCTTCGCTCTGCCCGCCGTGCCGTGCGAACGTTCGCACAGCACTCCAGGGCCAGTTACGGTCGGCTTTGAGGTTGTGTGAGGGCAAAGCCGCATTCGAGACCCGCCCGCCCATCCCGCGGCAGGCTGGGAGGTGGCTTGCGAGGTTTCAGTGCCCCTGCGGGTGCAGTCTCCGAGCAAGGCACTGCCACTCCCAGCCCGCTGGCGCCGGACACCGAGCAGGTGCCCTTTTTGGCCACTGCTGGATGCGTGATCGCCGTTCCCTACGATCACACGCACCAGGACGAATCGGAGGCACTACCGCACATAACCTAAAGGGCTAAAGATTCGGCTCGGCGGGGACCGTCAGGGTCGCCCGAGGGACGGGCGGGTGAGTCACGCGAGTATGTGCACACACCGCACCGGGTGCGCGAGAGAGACGGTTCGGGGGGTGCGCCCGGGAAGCCCCCGTGGGCTTGAGCATGGGGTTCGCTCGCTTCTTGAAGGCCGCAACGATTGACGATCGGCGAGGTGCATAGAAAGCAGAGCCACATGCGCTCGCGAGCTTTCTGCAAAAGCGTTTCGACGCCAACCTGGTGAAACAGCAGGCCCAGATTTCGATGACTTCCAATGGCAGGGGTCTTGGCAGCGCGCCGAGTCGTCGCCTCCAGCCAACTGAATCCGTGAGCCTCCCCCAGCCAATCTCATTTTTCGGGTGCCTCCCTCCAGACGTTGTTGTTTCCACCTTCCTCGGAAACAGCTGCGGCTGGGGTGAGCCCCGGAGCAACGCTGCGGAGACGCAGCACCACCCTCTCGTTGGCTTCTCGTCTGCTCCACGGGGCGGTAGGCAAGCACCGCAACCCGAGCGATGGGCATAGACTGCACGAGCTCGTAGCAATGTGTGGATTTCCCACCCGAAACTCCTTGCCGCGACTCCCTTGCGCAGTGCTGAGGGCTGCGAACGCGGCGCCGACGGCAGGGCCGCTACCCCAGCCATTTCGATTTCAGGGCCCTGGCCCCCGGCACCTGCTTTGGGAATACACAAGTCCCGCAGATGAGAAGGTGTGCGATGGAGGTGTGGGGCTTGCGCGGTCCTGGGGCGGTTGGAGAGCCTGCGCGACAGCGGCCGCAAGCAGCGCCGGTGCTTCGCAAAGCCCGCCGAGCGCGCAAGCCACGCTCGAGCACGACCACACCACGCACCACACGCGCCACACGCGGGAACAACAAGCATGGCCGGATCTGCGGGTCGACTGGGCGATGGCCGGGCGGCAGGCGCGGCCCTGTTCGGCCGGCCGCGCGTTGTTGGTTTGCTCGCGGTTCTGCTGGCAAGGCTGGCTCTGCTCTCGACTGAATCGGGCAGAGCTGCAGACCAGCAATAAAACGTGACGAGGGCGAACTTGCCAAGCGCACTCGCCTTTGCTGCGCCAGTGGGCTCCCAGGAGGCCGCCCGCGACGCCGAAAGGCCCACAGAGGGCGACCTTCCTCGCTTTGTGCCGATCTTGCCATGCTGGCGCGGGGCTCACGGGGCGCAGGGCTGGCGTGGCGGGCTGCGCTGCCCGCAAGCGCACGGACTGACGGTTTTGCGCGGCTGCCTTTGATCCAGCCGGTCGCCGTCCTGGGCGGCGCAGGCGAGCCCCTGTGCCGCACGCTTTGGAGCGCAGGTTCCATGGTGCTTCACGACAGCACGGGCGGCGCGCGGTCCGTCGTGGTGCGCTCTCTGAGCTCCGCGGCGTCGGAGACGGACTCCCACCCGTTTTCGACTGACGCCAAGCAGGGGGCTGCCGGCCACCTGCCCAGAGAATCTGCAAGGCGCGACGCCGTGGGGCTGGCCCTTGGAACGCTCTCTCTTTCCTCCGTCTCGCCGGAAGTCGCCCGCGCCCGGGTGGAGCTTGGGCAAGACCATTTCCAGTTCATTGTGGAGATGGCTGCCGCCAAGGGGCTACGCTCTGACGACAACGAGAACATCGTCGAGCTGCTTGGAAGGCTCGGCACCGCCAGCATCGAGCTCGCCCACTGCACCGACATCGACGCCGTGCTTCAGCGTGCCAGGGTGACTCTGGCCATGCCCGGCGTTGAGGCACAGCTGGCCAAGTGGCACCGGCTGGGCCACCTGCAGTCCGTGGCCGGAGGCTTCGCGGAGGTCATGGCCAAGCCGTCCACCATCGCCACAGTGCAGGATCACGCCAGGAAGCTGCTTTTGGAGGCTGAGGAGCAGGCCGAGAAGCAGGCCGAGAAGGCCAAGCGCGAGGCCGAGGAGAAGGCCGAGAAGGCCAAGCGCGAGGCCGAGGAGGAGGCCGAGAAGGCCAAGCGCGAGGCCGAGGAGGAGGCCGAGAAGGCCAAGCGCGAGGCCGAGGAGAAGGGCAAGCGAGACTCGTTCGTAGCGGCCATGAACGCATTGGTCAAGTACTCATCGAGCTATCGCCAGTCTGGTGAGCTTGCAGACTACGACGAGCTACAGGCTTCCAAGCTTGCGTGGAAGTCGCTCCGCACCGCGCAGTCTGACCGGAGGCTGTCCTTGTTCCTTGGAACGCAGCAGCGCACCGAGCTTGTGTCCGCCGTGTTCGAGGGCGTCTTTGACCTCGCCTTTCGAGAGCGAAGATTAACCACCACGAATGTCAAGTTCCTGTCCGGACCCAAGGGCTCCGGCAAGACCACGCTCGTTTGGAAGGCTGCCAAGGCGGCCGTCGAAGCGATTCCGCGCTCTCGCGTCGCCGACGTTGTCGTGGTCAAGCTCGACGGTTCGTCTCTTCAATCGGTGTTTGATGCCAGGCATGCTACAGCAGCTTTCGTGCCGCATCCTGTTGCGTGCGTTCAATTCGCACTGTGGCAGGCAGGACTGCTGCGTGACACTGAGCTGGAGCGCAAAATGGAGAGCAACCCCTGGGATCCACTATGCTGGGAGGATGTTTTCGGAGGGACTATCCAACCGGCTTCCTCCACGCCTGGTCGCAAAGTCCGCGTCTTCCTGATTGTGGACGAGTTTCAGGAGTTGTTCAGGTTTGCCCCGCTGGGCCGTAGGTTCCGGACCCAGCTGACCGCTCTCATGAACGGTCTTGAGGACTTTGAGACCTTTGTCATGGGGTCGCCAACAGTCGGGCGGCAGGTGCTCCTTAACCCTAGGGCGATGCAGGACGATGCCTCCATCAAAGTGTTCCCAGGTCTCAAGGGCCAAGTTGACAGCGTCAACATCACCAAGATCAGCCAACCAGCCAGACTGAATCGCTTCAGCGGCGACGAGGCCGTTCACTTTGTGCTCTCGTGCCTCCCAGAGCAGCAGGAGAGCACGCTGAGCGACATTCCTGGCATCGTGAACGAGCTTCGTGGAAAGCTGCATGCCGAGCCGCCTGCGATTGCCGAGCAGCTGGACAAACTGCGCCAATGCCCAGCGTGGAAGCGTCTGACCTCGGTGTTTGATGGGCTACAGCCCACCGCGAGGCGGCTGGTGGAGTCCTTTGTCCATACGGAACGAAGCGATGCAACATGGGATCCGATAGCGAAGATGGAGCAAGCCGAGGCCATCGCTTTCTGGCAAGCGGTGGCGCAACCCGTGGCGAAGCTGCTTGTCACCGGGTTCGCAACCGTTCCCGTTGGAACAGCTCCACAATCGGTCTCTTGGGCGCTGGGCGCGTCGATGCTGCCACTTTTGAACACTGACTTCAAGGAGCTCTCTCAGCAACGGGGCGTTGTCGATGATGCCAGGGTCGCAGCTGACGCCCTTGTCGACCAAGGCGTCCTCCGCCAATCCCTGGATGACAAGTTCGGGCTGAGCTCAAACTTCATGCGGCTGCTCTCGCTGAGCCTGCTGGACGAGACGGGGTCCTGTGGGCTGCATCCTCGCCAGGTTCTGGCCATGCTAGATGCCACGGGTGCGTCCGGTGAAGCCATGGAACTGCTCGCAGCCAAGGGCATTTGTGAGACTGGGCCAGGGGCCTTCCTGAGGCAATGCATGGATTCGCAGCCTCACCTGCCGACTTACCAAGCTGCCGAAGACGCCAGCTCGTCCATCTCTGGCTGGCTCAATGACCTGAAGTCAGCCACTGTCACTGCAAAGGGGCAGGATGCTCGTCCGGCCAGCGAAACCTCCGCCGATTCCGCGGTTGGCCCGTCTGAGGCCGCCATGCCGATTGCAGTGCAACTCCTTCCGTCGCTCGATCTCAAGGCGTCTGACGGCGGACAGCCCCTCCCCTTGGACAAGTTCTTCAAGGAGAAGCCAGACAGGTTTGGTGCCGACGCCGTCGCTGTGGTTGAGCTGAGCGAAGAGGATGGCCCCAAGACTCGCCACATCATTCGCGTGCAGGTGAAGGTGTCGAGCGACACGGATGAGCAAAAAGCGCTGTCTACAGGCGGCGTGGCGACGATTCTGCAGCAGATGAACGACAGCTTCCGAGACGATGGCTCCAGTGAACCGAAGACTTCGCTCCTCCAGAGCGTGCTGACCAGCCAGACGGAAGGCTTGGCTTGCATCGTGGTCTGGAACTGCCTGGTCACTTGCAAGAAGACTAGTCTCGCGCGCGCGACTCTTCAAACTGGCTCAAGGCGCTCCGATCTGCGTCAAAGGACGTGTGGCAGCCTCCTACGGCCGATGCGCTCAGCAGGACAGCACGTGCCGACCGCGCAACTGGTCTCAAGGCCGACGAAAGCAAGAGCTTGCTTGGCGGTCTTCACCCGTTCAAGTCCGAAGCGAACGGCGTTCCTGTTTACGTTGTCCCGGTTGTCGCCGACCATGAGGTGATGCTGGACATGTGGCCAGCGCGCGTGAAGCAGTTCGCGTCAGCAACGGGCATCAGGAACTACAGCAAGCCCAGGCCGTAGAGCTTTGACGAGTTCACTTGTCAGAATGGAAGGAAGCTGCATGCTGTCTGGCCTTGCCCAAGTTTGCATGCCGCGAATGAGTGACACTGCGAAGTTGAATGAACATCGTCGGGGGGGGGGCGGAAAACTCGCGTCACCATGTCACACACTCGAATCACAGACTCACCTAAGATTGACCTCATCTGCGTATGTCAGTGGGCAGGCGGGGCTCGCTTTGAGACCCACAGCACGGCGAACAGAGCCAAAGCGGCTCTGCCCTCGGTGCCTCCCATGGCCACACGCGAAGATGATGGGGCGCTGCGAACCAGCCAAAACGGACCCGGGACGCCCGCTGCGCGGCAGAGCGGCGGAGCGCGCCGGGTCAACCGTCAACCGCCCCCTGGGCGCGGACGCACAGCTTGCAGGCCCCCGGGTCTTCCATCCGCCCAGGTCCGCAAGAGCCGCGGGCGACATGCCGCCCGACGCCACCGCGGTCGAGGCGCTGCTGACCCGCACCGCGTGGCACGACACCGGCTTGTCCGAGTGGCGGCCCAGGAGGGCGACCACGTGCTGCGCGGTCACCGTGTCTCCACCGGGAAGGCGCCACAGCGGCTCGCCGTCCCAAGCACCACGCTCGCGGCGGCGCGTGAGCCGCGCCCGGATGGCGCGGCCGGAGCCGAAGCCGCAGGGGTGGTTGGCCGGGGACGAAGGGGAATCGGTCGCGCGGATGCGCATCACTTCGCCCGTTCGGTCGTCCTTCACAGTGGTCATGCGTTCCGCCCACGGGGCTCCGTCCAGGCCGGTGCCCACCCGCATGTGGGAGAGGGCTATGAGGAACGGCGGCAGCCGATCGGGGACGGCGCTCAGTCAGGACATCGCCTGCCCTCGACGCCGTATCAACGCAGAAGCCCAGCACCAGGCGCACTGTGTCCGGGGCCTGCCTGTCCCCGAGAGCCGCCGTGAAGACCGCCCGGCTCAGGGCCGGGCACGAGTCGACTGACTGAGGCATCCATGCCGAGATGCGCACAGGCACCAGCTTCTAGGCCCGTAACGAGCGGTCGTCGGACTCGCCCATGAAGTGTCCTGCGAAGGAGACGATACTTCCCACGAACGACCGAACCGAGGGCGGTGCCAGGGGCATGGAGCGCTTCCCGACGAGATGGGCCATCCAGCCTGCCGCGTCGTCCGCGAGTGCGCCAACGGGGGGTAAGAAGCGGCCCGCCTAGCCCGGCTAGCCGGCGCGTACCAGCGAACTGATGAGAGGCACCCAACGCGCTTGGTCGTCTTGTCCGCGGTCGTTATGACCGCAGTCCAAGCCGCGTCGTGGCGGATGTGCAACTCGCACCACACCAGGGGGGGGCTGCCCGCCGTCCCGACGAGGCGGTGAGCCGCGGCCCTCGCCACAGCATCGCAAAACTCCAGGAGACCATCCCACGTGCGAGGCGCTCCCATGGCGGCCCACAGGAAGCACTTTGTAGGGTCGAGTATCCAATGGCTGTGCAGGGGACCGAGGCCCCCAGTTCTGGTCCCCAAACTCGGCGTCCACGCCGCAGGCCCGAAGCTGCGCGGCCGCGCCAAGGAATTGAAGGGAGGGCGCGCCGAGCCGGGCCCGCGAGGTGCCCGACGAGGAATCGCGCTGTGGCGGGACCGCGAGCGGAGGGGCCTGAGGGCGGAGCGCTGCGAGGTGGCGGTCTGCCACGGCCGATGGAACGGCCGCAGCCTCGGACGCTGGGGAGCAGACCGGGTCAGCGGGCGCTCGGGACCTGGCCCGCAGCTTGCAGTCGCTGGGGCACGAGCAGGGGGCGGGCGGACGGTCAGCCGCCGGGGGAGCGTTGGAGCGGACCGGGGTCGGCCAGCCCGGCAGGGGGAGCGACCCCGGTGCCGGCGCCATGGGCACAGACGGGGGCGCCATGCGCGCCGACCGTACAGGCCGCGGTGGGGGCAGCGAGCCGCTCGGACGACGCGTTTGCGGAGGGGTCGGGGCCAGTCCTGGGCGCGGCGGTGGGCGAAGGCGTCCGAGCCCGATGAACATGTCGGGGCCTCGGTGCCCGAGGGGGCCGAGTGGGCAGGGCCGCCAAGCGGGGCATGGACTGACCCAATGGCCGCCAGCTGGGGAGAACGTGATTAGCGCGCACGCAACCCCGCGGTTGCTCCGAAAAATGTCGCTGCTTGACACGCCCGGAGATCAGCGACGAGACTTCACGCGAGCGGGAGAGAGACCACGCAGGAGGGCATCCAGGGACGTGGCCGACCCGGAGGCGCCAGCGTCCACCAGGCCCTGCCACATAGCCGCCGCGGCGGGGTCTCCGCCGGCCGCCGCTACCAGGCGCCGCAGCTCCGCCATGCAGCGAGGGGGAGCCAGAGAGGCGATGTCCTTCCAGAAGACCGCGTCCGAGACCCCGCCCGACACCGCCCGGGAGGCCTCCGCTGGGGAGAGACCGACGAGCGCCATCAACTGCCTGGACAGCGCCTTGCCGGACCCGCCGCCGGAAGCTGCCGCGCGAGCCGGCTTGGGAGACGAGCCCTTCGAGGAACGTGGGTGGGCTGGCATCGCCGAAGGCGTTGGGTCCCCTTTAACCAGTCCCCAGATGAAGATCAGGTCGCTTTGGGCGCAGGAGGTGGCCGGGTCCCCGGAGAGGCACGGCGGGGCACGCCACCCCGGAACCTCGTCGCTCACGCCGCGAAGCAGCGACTGCGGCACGGGCACAACCGAGGACCACGCGAGCACCGAAAGCCGGAGGGCCAGCCGCCCGTCGAGGAGGGCCGACCTGGGGGCAGCCGTTGCTGCAGCCGAAACCGCCGAGAGCAGCGTGTGTGCCCGGTCGCCGCCGAAAAGACAGCCGAGTGCAACCGCGGCGTCGGATCCGGGGCCGGGAGTGCGGCCTCAGCGACCACTTCCGCCGACCAACGGGAAAGCCAGGTGCCCGGGTCCACTCCCCCGCCACCTTCGAGCGCGTCGCGGCCGGGCGCGCGGCGGAGCCAACTCGCTAAGGCTGGCGGCAGCGGAGAACCGGTGGGCGAAAGGCCGCGGCGAAAATGTGCGGCCGATTACGCCGCCGCAGACGCCCACATGCCGTCTAGGGGCGAAGGCCGCTCCCACACGCCGGGCGGGAAGCCGGATGGCAGCGCCGTTGGAGCCGGGGCGGCGCCAGAGGCACTTGCGGAGGCCACGGAAAAGACGGAGGACCGCAGTCGAGCGCGTGCTCGGAGCGGGCGAATGTTGGCAGAGCGCTGCCCAAGATGGATGAGTACAAGCAAACATATCCACGTCACTATTGTCTGCACCGGCAGGGGTGATCGTGCGGGCAAGAGGGCGCCGGAGCATTTCCCTGCTGCAACACACCTCGAGCCTTCCACACGACAACGCGCCTACATGTGTGCTTGCGGCGGCGCCAGCCACAACGGCAGCGCGCTGTCTGACGGTGGGCTGGATCGCCTCGTCACTCCCGGCGCAGAGCCTGCAGTTCGGACACACGTCTTGACCCACACAAATCGCAGCAAGGCCCTAGCTCACACAGCTGCGCTGGCGCTGGCGCTGGTGCTGGTGCTGATGCTGGCGCTGGCGCTGGCGCTGGGGATGGTTCAGGTGCCGGCAGGCTGCGAGCGGCAGGCAGACAGCGCATCAGCGCTCCTTCTTGGGCTCTGCCGGGGCCGGGACGGCGTCCTCGCCGAGCGCGTCGCGGGCGCGCTGCTCCGCGTCGGCAAAGGTGATCCTTCCGTCCTCGGGGCCGAGCTTGTGGATGAGGCGGGCGCGGAAGGCGGCAGCCTCATTGGCGAGGGTCTCTTTGCTCGCGGGGGGGTCGCGCGTGACGTGCAAGTTGCGGTCCGCGGGGTACCCGGCGGCAGCCTTGTGCGTCTCGTAGAGGCGCTCGAGGGCGTCGACGTAGCGGCAGTAGGCGTCCTCGACGAGGGCGGGGTGGGGGTGCAGGGTCCACTCCCCCCCGAAGAATGAAAATTCCAAAATTTTCACTTCTTCTATAACCGCCAGCGGCGGTTATATCCACCCTACGGGACACACCTAGGGGTTTTATCTTACGGGTTATCTTATAGTTCCATCTTAATATATGCCATGTCACTGCCCTAGGTATAATCTTATATATTTCCATCTTTTGGCAGCTAAAAATGAAAGAGTATAATAAAATACCCTAGTGCCCTAGGATACCCCCCTTTTTTCAAGAAAAATAATAGATATATTTATAGAGTAATATCAGCGGTTTTATCGGGCCATACTAGGGCAGCCCATATTTTAAAAAGGAAATCATTCGGGGGAAAATTTAATTTTCCATTTTTGAGAAGGAAAACAAAAGGAAACCGCCTGCCCCGGTGTGCCACCTTAATTTTAATCTTCTGTTTGGTCCCCATTAATGGGTATATTCAACGGGCCCATCACGTAGTGGATAATAATAAAATTTCAAATTTATTGAAATTTATCCTTTTCAACACTGTACGGTTCTTAAAGTTATGGCTCCACAAATCTTACCACAATAATTACAAAATTTTAATTAAATCTCTAGGACAAAATTAAAAAATGGGTTAAAGAAAAAAAAACTATAGTATTATACATAAACTAATTTTAATTATATTTGATTATATAATTAAACTTATTTTAATAAACTTTCACATTTAAGCATTTTCAAGAGCTTCAACACGTGCAACCAATGCCGCATTTTGTGCGGTTAATTCTTGAACTGCTTTTATAAGTGGTGCTATAAATTCAGTGTATCTTAGAGAATAATCAAAACCTTCACCTTCAATGAGTGGTGTTTTTTGAATTGTTCCAGTTCCGTCAGATTGAGGAATAAAGTTGGGGTCTGGTATCATTTTTTGGGATTTAATGACGGTTGCGTTTCCTGTAAGGTCTGAATCTCCTAAATTGTTAAATACAGTTTCAACTTCTTGAGCTATTAAACCATAATGAACACGATCACTTGTATTTTCTTTAAATTTATACTCAACAGGGCGGAGTGTGTTATATAAAATCAAGACCTTTTGTTAAATCATTGACATCTTTCTTTTTATTTAAATCTGATGTTTGAATGGTACCATTTGCAGAATACACATCTTTCCATCTGAAGGTGTTATATCCTAAATCAATGGTGTTGTCTGTCTCTGGTCTGACAACTGGTGTTAATGCATCCAAAACCATCATTGAATTCAAATACATTGCATTAGCTCCATCACAATTTAACCAATTAATGGTGGTTGGGGTGAGTGGGTCTACAGGGTTTAAAGAATTAATAGAAAAACTGTCACCTGTTCGTTGGTCCACTTTCATTTGCCATATTTGCTTGTTTGCGTTGGTTCTGAAATATCCTGTGGAACCATTTAAATAACCGTTCCAGCTTTAAACTGCTCCATCCTGGACGAGTCCCCCCTGCATCTGTGCCTGCTTCCATAAACAACTGACCACTCTCACTAGGACTGGCTGCAGGACTTCTGAAACGTGCACATAAATGTGCAGTTGGTTGATTTGATGATCCCACTGACAATTGACCAGATGCAGCATTATTTACAACCAGAGAATGGTCACCAACATATAAAGTATCAGATTTAACTTCACCAACCACCTCAAGTTCTGCACCTGGGTCAGATGTCATTATACCAACTTTATTACCTCTAATTCTCATAGTTTCAGAAAATACAGCACCAGGAACAACATCACCATTTTGAACGGAAAAAACAATATTACCCTTAACACCATTTGTAGGATCACCTACCATAGAAATTTGTGCAGTTTTCCCGCCATCTAATCCATCATCTCCATCATTAAAAATGATATTATGTGGGGTTTTTCGTTGTGCTTCAGTAGATGGAGTAGGGGATTTGAACAAAACTAGATTATTCATATTACTAACCAATTCATTTTCTCCAACTTTAACACTGTATGTGGTATTAAAATCGTTATTTCTTTGATTACCAGCTTCATTACCACTATACATATAAATGCTTCTATCACTATTATCTTGACCACTTAAAAGTAAGCCAGGGCTATAAGCTATAGACCCGTTAAAGTTGGATTCCATATAAATTGGGTCATTATTTGGAAATCTAATTCCACTTTTTGTATTACTTCCAGCGATTGGTTCGCCAGTTATAATAACACTTTTAGTTGTAAGTGGAGTGGTTAAAGATAAGGTGTTAGCTTGAATTTCTCCAATATTGAGCATATCATCACCATTGCCATCATTTCCTGCTGCTAAAACTTGGCTTAAAGTTCCTGAATGTTGATCAATTTGAGCATCAACATAAGCTTTATTAGGGCAGTCGTAATCATCAACAGGAGGGGCCACGTTAGTAATTTTATTTTTTCCAGCATCTAAGCCAGCACAGGTTAATTTATAACTATTACCATAAAGTAAATTTGAAATAGACATTATATATAATAACTTAGATATTATTTTTTAAGTTATTAAATATTAGTTAAATGTTTTTAGAGGTTTCTTAAGTCGTGAAGTTGTTTATCTGATAACTTTTTGCCGCCTTTTTTTCCTGATCCTAGTAAAACAATTTCTCCACCTTTCTTTTTTCTAGTGGTTGTTTTTTTACCATAACCATAAACGGAGGCAATGTTTCCCATCATTGTACCATCTCCCGCATAATCTTTTAATGGTCCCGTATTTCTTAATAGTTTAGTCACCGTTTTAGTCATGGGATGAGCTGCCATATGGTTAAAATTAGTCATAACATCACCCATAAAAGACCCGCCCATAACCCGCATTAATTTGTTATTATCATCGGTAAGTTTTAGGGGGCTTTTTAATAGTTGGTCGGGAGTGTAAAGGGTTAAATCATCCATAAAGGTACCATCTTCAAAGCTGTAGGTGAGATTATCCCTAATTGAAAACACTTCTAATTTATAAGAAGCAGGAGATCCCACATCATTAGGGGTGACAAATGTTGCTTTTACCTGCATATTAATGGCCTTATTAGCATTAGCCACAACATGATAATCTTTCAATCCCAGGTCGGAAGGACGGAAGAAAATTACAGAACCAGCACCAAATATAGCTTTTTCAAATTTAGCAGCATCATCAGCCGCTGCGTGCACTTCACATCCATTAGCCAGAGCACCACTAAAGCATGAGAATCTTTTATTATATCCATTAGCTGAAGATAATTCGTACAGTTGTTCTTGTGTAAGGTTTCTAAAAATACCAGTATCAGAATCCACCTTAATTTCTAATTTAGTAATTCCAGCTAGGTAATCAGGATAGAATTTATAAGGCTGCCCATCTTGTGAAACCATAACAGCAAACATTGAAGGGACATTATTCATTGCCATACTATGTGTTTCTATAAAGTGCTGGGTACGTTCTTCTTGTTTTGTATATGGGGCTCGATCATTTATACATGTTTTAGTTTTATTTCCTTCTAATGAAATTAACGGGGTATTATATATTATAGTTTTAGGAATGTCACCAATTTCAAGAGGGGCGACCCAGTTTTGAACAAGCATTTCAATTTTAAACCCAGAAATAGTCACCTCAAAATCATCATCATCGGGAAGTGCCACATCATTAGAAATACCGATAAGATTTTCAGGTTTGAATTGTCCATCTAATTGAACTTTAAATGTTGATAGGTTTCTAAAAGGTACTGGGTCTTTGATATTTTTATATTGTGTAGGATTGGCTGCAAGGGCTTCATCCACCACAAAATCAATTTTGGTTGTTGTGTCACCAGCCTTTTTTGGTTGGATATGATATAAATAATTACAACCTAAACCGCGGGACATTCGGCTATCAGGTGAATCTATACCTGTTCTATAAGGATTATTTAAGGCTTTAGTTTCGATTTTAGTATATTCATCAACATCAGAGCAGGGAGACAGCAAAGCAAGTTCTAGAGGATCCGCATTATATTGATGAAGTTTAATTAATTGTGCGGGGTAACTGGTGAATGTTTTACCATTCATATTAATAACTGCAACAGGTAGACTTCTATTAACAGGGTTAGATTTGAGACCTATATTGTTGGTTAAATCTACCAAAGTGTTAATTTCAGCAGTAAATTTTATTCTTAAACGTGGTGCACCTCCTGTTAAATTTCCAAGAGGTTGATTAAAAGTTATTTGACCTACACCATTATCAGGTGCTGTTGATGTGGGTTCAATTGTTTGAAATGTTGAGTATGGAATGCCTATTCTAGAAGCAATTTTAACATTTTTAGAAGTGGGCCAATTATAAGCATAAGGAGCTTGTAAAACAGTATCGAGTTCTGGGGGTGTATTCATATATATTAACTTAGAAAATATTTTTTTAATTATAAATTATTTTAAACTTACCTTAATAATTTTAAATAATTTAGAGACTTTTTAAAGACTAAAAAAAACTAGACTTTAATATAATTAATCTATTGATTCAAATAAAAGCTTAAGTTGTATTACTGTTTGAGGAAGAAGAGTTAAAGGGTGTTTTTCATTATCATAATCGTATATGGTAAAGGATAAATTAAAACGGTTGAAATCAGTTTGTAAAATATTATGGTATTTATTAGATGAATTTTCGGCCCTATATAATATGCTGTTATAATCTTGATTGTTTTGTTGTAAATATTTATAATTAGTAAGGAAAACCCCCGTGTTATCTGATATAGTTGTATTTTTTGATATTGAAGGGAGTAATTCATAAGATACGGGGAGGTCGTTAGATTCTATAACAATATGCGATATAGGGGTTAAAAATTCTAAAGTGGAAGCATCTTGTGTTTCTACATCTTCATTTAATATAACTAATGAATACTCTTCGTCTATGTCGTCAAATTCAAAAGAGTTAAAGTCTACTCTCATGTCATCATTAAACATAATAAAATGACCGTTTCTAAAATTTTCAGTCGTGGTGATTTCAAATTTTTTACTATGTTTATTAAAACTAAAAACGGGTATGTCTTCTTCTCCTATGATACCGTCACATAATCCAGATAAAGTTTCATTAATGGCGGTACCTACATCAACATAATCGTACATGTACCCATCTTCATCTACAAAGGTACTAAAATCAACCTCACGTACTCCCATAATTTCATCGGTGGAACGGTTAAAAATTCCTACTTGATAGTCATGTCCCGCGGGTTTAAAATAATGGAAGTCTTATTTTATGGAGATGGAACTCTTCAACAATTAAGAGATAATTTTTATCAGGGTCTAAAATTGTAGAAGAACGAAAAATATCAACACTAACGGGTCTTTTATAAGAGCCCCGCGGTCCAGCTAATTGTTTATTACTCTTGATAGTTTCATTAAGCCAAATATACTGTTTCATATATATAAACTTAGAATATATTATTTTAAGTTAATAAATACTTAATGGGAAAGTTTGAAACAACCACCTCATCAGGTGAAATATTTTTCAATTTACTTAAAGATTTAATCACTTGAGCAAACTCGTCATTTGTTAAATTTTTTAAAGCACACCTGGTTAAACACCACCGCCCACATGTGGCACTGTTATTTGTTAGAGATTGTAATTTATGGTGTGAATAATCAACATCGTACCCACTTTCTAACAGTAAATTTATTAAGCTGTTTTCTTCTTCTTTATAAAGGTCTTTTCTTTGTGTTCCGCTGTACCTTTTTTGGTCTACATCTGGTCTGCCTCCGTAAGAATCAAAAAAATAAACTGTGTCATTTCTGCCCATTATTAAAGCACAGTAATGACCATATAAAACCTCCCCTCTGTGATTAGGATAAAAAATTATTAATTTGTTATCATTTCTAAATAATCCATTTATATTTTTACAATTAATAATGTCGTCATAATCTATAACATTAATTCCGGTTTCATTTGGTAATGTTGAGTGCCATAAATCCCGTAATTCTTGAGGACTTAGAGCTGTTAATAATAATTTTTTAATATCTGCTTTCTTTAACATATATAAAACAATAGAATAATTTTTTTATATATCTTATTTTATAGTGTCCGTATTAACCACCGCTTTTTGTGAGATGGTTAAATGATTATCTATATTATAACAAACCCACCGCGACTTTAATAATAATTTATCTACCAGGTCCCTTTGTCTTTTTTTTAATCCTAAATAATTTTTAAAGAGTCCTTCCCGTTGATAAGAGGTTGATTTTTTAAAAATAACATAATTAGTCGTTTCCTGTTTGATAAGACCGAAGGATGGCCCTCCTTGTGTCTTGTGGTTGGCTATAATCATATTACATTTATAATGCCTTCCTTGTGTTAATAAATGATCCCGTAAAACTTCAATTAATTTGACATCTTTATTTTTTTCGTAATCATCAAAAAATATAACGGAATCTTTAAAAATTTTCACCTATATCCTCATTACTAAACCTTAATTGATAACCTGTTTTTTTTTGGTCCTTTTTTAACCTTTAAATCATTAATTCTTAATTCTTCTTTTAACACTTCTTCAGGTTTCTAGAAATTTTTTAAGATGTTTGAATTTAATTTTTTCTTTTTCATATAATTTAATTTTTTCTTCTTCATCCTCATTTTCATAAGGAATCACAAAATCATTAATATCTAAATATTTAATTTTACCAAAACGGCGGTCTGGTTTGTCTGTTATGGCAAAAAAATGCTTAATTCCTGCTCTGGTGTATTTATCTATTAATTGTACCACAAAGGTAGATTTACCCGAACCACTTTGACCGCTAATAAAATATCTATCACTGTCTATTTCTTTATCTTGAATACTTGGCGGAATAACTTCTAAAAGATCCTTACCATTTGTATGAAAAATAATCCGTACCTTCGTCATCGTCCATTTCATAACTCGGATCAAAATAAATTAATTTACTTTTACTGTACCGTCCTAAAGTTTTATTTTCCGCAATTGGATAACCTTTTTTTAATTCATTAATACTCATTTATATATAAAAAGATAGATTTTATTTTTAAATTACAATAATTTAGGTTTTACATCCGTTAAAATATAAATTGAAATAGGTAATTTAAAATTAGCTTAAAAAAAAAATAGTCTATGTGTATTTTTTTTAAATTCTGCACCTATTAAAAAAAATTAAGAAAAAACATTAAAATTTTACATGCATTAAAATATATATTTAATTATATTTGGATAGATCCACCAAAGAAATAATTTTATCATTTAATTTTTTATTTAAGTTATTTATCATTTTAGGGATATCAGATAAATATTTTAATTTCCCGTTACTTAATCTTTCATCATATGCCGCCAATTTTATAAAAATATCTTCTTTTAAATTTGATAAAACAAACTTTTTAATTTTACTATTCATTTTAGAGTCTTGAACACTTTTAAGCCGTGAGATGGTCAAATACCCAAAGCCAATAAATGAGTCGTTTAGAATATCATCAAATTTATTTTCAATTTTATTTAATCTTTTTAATGCTTTAACATAATTTTTCTTTTTAACATATAATTTAAACTCATCATAAAATAATTTTTTTAAAATCTTCATCCGCTAAATTTGTTGATGTTGAAAAATCATAGATAATAGTCAAATCCTCTAAATATTCCCCAGAAAATAAAAATAAATCTAATTTTAACCATTTCATAGAGGTTTTATTAAGTAAATTAAATACTTTTGTATAAGATTTTAAAACTTTTAGAGCATCGTCTATATTTCTAATCGGTTTATCTCCTATTTTAAGCTTGGAAAATTCTATAATCGGGTCTTTTTTTATCATTTTTAAAATATTATATACCGCTTCCATTAATAATTTAATCATATTTCCCGTAAAATCAATTTTTTGATATAAATCTATATCACTCGCCCATAAACTCAAAGGATAAGACCCATTAAGCCGCATTGTTTTACCATGTTCGAAGTTAAGCTGGTTTAAAATTGAATCGGTTAGTCTTGTTAAACTTTTTAATATTCCGTTGTGTGAGCTTCATATAATATAATTTAGGTTTTTTGTTTATCAAAAAAAATATTAATCTAAAAATTTTAATATCTAACTTTATTATATATATGGACAACTCACTGAGAAACTTTTTATTAAACATAGCGATCAAACGTGGCGAACAATACAAAGCCAGGGCGGAAGCTTCAAACAATGACGAATTATTTAAAAGAGGGGTTGATGAATCTTTACGAAAAGAGAAAACTAAAACAGGAGGTAGTGCTTGAAAAATTTGAACGGGACGAATATAAACCTTTAGATATGATTTTAAGAGAATCACGAAAAGGTCAAGAAGTAAGAGGTTTAATTTATTCTTCTTTTAATGAATTTAAAAAACCTAATCCCAAGCTTTGAAATTTTAAGAGGCCAAATTAAGCGGCTGAATGATATAGTTTTAACTGAAGATTTACCAGCAGCAACAAGAGAGAAGCAATAAAAAATTATATGACAGGGATTTAAAGAAAAAATTGATCGTACCTTTTGGAACTTCTCCACAAATTCTCCGACAAGCATCAAGAACGATTAATTGGATATGTATCCGATTTACTTAAAAATAATAGGAAAAAAGATGCACCAAACTCACAATTAGACGAAGAAGTCCAGGCAATGGAGAGAAAAACAAAAGATCGATTAATTGAAATTTTCACAAGAGATGGAAATGGAAAGCTTGGAATTTCCGTACCCAAAAAACTAATTTATTAGGTGACTTTAGGGTTTGATACATCAAAATTTTTCCAATTCATCACCATATGAAGACATAAATAAATATGCCTATAAAACAAATTCAAGGCATACCCGTAAAATCTGCTACTCCTGCTCCTGCTCCTGCTCCTGCTCCTGCTCCTGCTCCCACTCCGCTGCTGCTGCTGCCTGCGTGCATCTTCAGGGACAATGATATACCTCACAGAAGATGCGGCACAAGAAAATTTCCAACCACTTCATGAAGTCATCACAAGCGACTCAGAAGATAGCGGATGAGTAAGATGTAAAAAGATGAACCACCCGATGATGACTGGACCTGCTAAATGTTTACGGCCTTAAACACCAAAAAGAAAAGAAAGAATTAAAAAGATTTAGCAAAACAGAATTATCTGATGATGAAATCGAAACGTTTGGATGTAGGAATGTATTTTTCAATATGAAGAGAAAATGTAACAGCATGCACAAGAACAAACCAAAAGCGAAAGAATTAAATAAATTATTAAAAACAAAATGAACAACAACAAGAACTAGATTTACACACGATGAATGGAATTGATTGCATATGGCAACATATAAAAAGCACAAGTTAAAAAAAAGATTGTCTGAGAAGTTAAAGCAGAACATGATTAATTGTCAAAGAAAGTAGAACCAAAAGAAAAAAGGAAAAAGGAAAAAAAGGCAGGATTCATTAAACCATTATGGAACTTAGTGAAAGATATACCCGAAGGATTTTAGACGAATAAATAAACCAACCTTAATATTAGTGATATAAACCAAAACTAAAAAGAAATAGTGAAATTAAGCACAATCTACCTATACTAACCCCGTAAAAACTTTAGAAGGATGGAAAAACATATATTCAACTCTTAGACTTAGAGTATTCAAAAAAAAATAATAATATAGTTATAGCAGTAAGAGGAACCGACAAATTTAACCAGGATGATTTAAACGACGATGTGGCCATAGTTTAAAGGTACATTATCTAACTCTCCCCGATTTTTAGAACTTAAAAAGTTTATGAAGCCGCTATTAAACAATACCCCAAACGCGAATATAATTTTAACGGACACTCATTAGGCGGGGGAATGATTATAGAATTATCTAAATTTTACCCAGTTAAAGCGGTGTTATTTAATCCCGCGGTTAATTTTAATAATTTAAGGTCTAGTAAATATAATTTAAAAAAATGTACAGACTCATATTATAGAACATGATCCGCTGGCTTTAACTTTCTTCTTTTCCTTCCTAATGTTTCAAAATATAAATTCCCTTTCAAACTAACGGGAACACCATCCGATCATCTTAAAGCACATGAGTTAAAAACATTTTTAGGTGGCAGATGTAGAATGTAAAACTAAAAAATGAAAATTGATTTAAGGATAAAAAATATTATCTAAGGCATTTATATATATATATGGAATATCAAGTGCAAGTGCAAACAACTTCAGGAATTACAATGGCTCTAAATATCCTAACTCCTCTAGCGTTCATACTTATCGGTCATGTATCCGCCCAAGAATTAGAAAGGTACAAAACATAAGAAAACAGGTTCTTTTACTCCCTCCAAAAGGTGGTAAGGGTTTTTTATATAACAAACTAAAAAACCAAAGAGCAGTACATGGTTACTAGATGTTAGACGAGTATGTTAACAAGCCTAGTCACTGAAGAGGAATTAAAAAGACTTAAGAATGCCAAGAAAAACGACTCATTTTTTGAACTAGATCTTTTATATGCAAGTTGTCGGACAAAGTAAAAACATTTGTAAAAACTCAAATGAAAAATAATAAAATTAAAAGTTCTTTTTTTATCCTCTTCTTATACATGGGCCAGCTCTTTTTCACATGATGCGGTGTGCATTGCTGCCCCTGATAGCGAGTTTTTTAATAAAATTTAGAAGATCACGACACAGAAAAACGGAAGCCATACGAAAAGGAAGAGAGAGCTTTTTAAATCTTTGCCGACTAAAAGTGTATGTACAACTTATCACTCATACGAAGAACTTGAAAAAAATGATAAGAAACCGTTTAAATATTTGTTACGCAGTATAATTAAATAAATATTCTAGATTAATATATATGGACGGAGATGAAAAAAAAAAAATGTGAAATGATATTTGAAACACTAAGAGAGCTGGAGAAATTTAGATATTATTTTATAGATGATGATAAAAGCATGGAACAGTTTAAAACAAATAAACTATTTATTTAAAACAGCTTTATTATAGAAGAAACTTTTTAGAGATCAGTCTAATTAATAAATAATTTTCTAATTATTTTAATGAGAGAGTATTTTGATGTACCCCATATATAGAAGGTTATAATAAATTTTAAAATTAAGAATATTAGAGAGTGGCATGATATATCATTTACAAACTATTATTATAAGGGTAAAAGAGTACACTGTAGAAAAAGAGAATAAAAAAGTTTCCTAATTAAAATTATCATAAATATAAAGGTATATAAAATTCGATTAATTAATGTCTAATTAATAATAATTTTCTAATTATTTTTAATGAGAATTTATATGATATACCGCAACATCTCAAAGATTTTATAGATTTTTAAAAAATAATAAAATTAAGGATTCTTGAGTCTGTACGCATTTATTGGTTATCTAACATTATTAGAAAACTAAAAAACCCAAACATGTCAAAGCGAAGACATAAATAAATAATAAGAGTATTAAAGATTTAAGAGCTATATAAAATCTTCTATACTTCAAACTAATGATTATAATTTCACAGTGAATCAAGTGAAAGCGACAGTGACAGCATTGAATCAGAAACCATTTTTTAAAATATAAAATAATTTAAATTAATAATCTAAGTTATATTATATATAATGTCTAATAATATCAAATTTCAACGGCGATTTAATAAAGAGGAAAAACCTGAAGCCGTAAAGCTTTTAACCCCTGAAGAATCAAACATTTATTTTAAGGAAGAGTATGGAAAAATAAATAATTTAGAGGTTACGAATTTTTTACTAACCCACGATCTAAACTGTAAAAAAATAAAATGTGATGAAATCAAGTGCTTAGAAATGGAAAGATTAAAAAGAGATTTTAAAGCCCTAAGTTCAAAAGTTTCAAATGTACAACCTTTAGAAGTATCAGGAGAAGTGAAACAAGATTTAAAATTAAATCAGAATAATATATTATCTTTAGATAAAGGGTTAAAGTTTGTTAATGAGCTTAAAGCTGTAAAATTTAAAGATGATGAGGGCAATGATCATTATGGTTTGGTAAAAAGTGAAGTTGAAAAAATTAGTAAATTAGCAGGTGTTAATGTGGAACTTGTAAAAGAAAATAACCATTTAAGCGATAATCTTATTCCCCTTTTAATTAAATCAATTCAATCATTAAGCAAGCGGCTGGATGTCTTAGAAAAAGGTGGACCATCTTGGAATGATTAAAAAATTATATATTAACTTAAAAAAATATTATCTAAGTGTATATATATAATGAACTACACTTTGGACGATAATTTCAACTTTGTACCTATGGGTGCAGGAACAAAAACTCTTTTAAATAGAACTCAAAAGCATAAAGGGACACTGGCAGCAGACATCAAAAACTTTGAACAAACAGGGCAAGTGGGCGGATTCCTTCTTGATTTCCTGGCCAACTGGGGTCAATATGATTAAAAATGGAATAGAAGGTAAGAGATGGAGCGATAATACCGTTTTTAAAGGATTAGGTACCAAACCAAAAGCCAAACGTAAGGCCTCACCCGCACAAAAAAAACGGGCGGAGCTTATTAAGAAGGTTATGAAAAAGTACGGTGTTTCACCTCCTGAAGCTTCAAAAATGATTAAACAAGCTGGACTCTAGAAAGATTTTATTTTAAAACAATAATTTTATTATTATTTTAAAGTAATTATAATACTTCGCGGTTTAATACTGATTGGTGCTTTTTGCTTTTTAAATGATGTGATTTATTTTCATGTGTAAAACTTCCACCACATAACTCACAAATATTTTTTTTTCTTAATTTTTTCTTTGTTGGTTTGATTGTATTCTTTAATCTTTTCTAATAGTTGCTCTCTGTTGTCTTGATAATATTGTTTACAATATTCTTTAACGGTTCTAGATGGTATATTCTTGTTT
>VLTN01000123.1:0-25113 GCA_008330645.1 Cafeteria roenbergensis
GCGCGTGACCCAGCTGTGACCGACGCCAGACGCCCTCGTGACGGCTGCTCGGTCTCTGCAGATGGGGGCAGCCCCAGCGCCGCCTCCAGCTCTGTTGCCAAGGCCTCCCGGGCAGGTGAAGTGTCACCCGGCGGCCCTGACTGGCTGGCGGGGTCGTCTGGGCCCGGGGGTTGGGCCGGCAGCGTTCGCGGGTGCAGTAAGCGCCGGCGTTCGCAGGCGTCGGCGCTGGGCGGAGGATGCGTCAGACGCCTCCGACATGGCAGTGGGCGTGCCTGCTGGCGGGGGGTGACCATTCCCGACGAGGGCTGGCTTGCAACCGCCCGGAAATCGTGCAGTGGTCGGGCTGGGGCGCGAGGTCCCTGGCAGCCGACGTGCCGTCACCAGCCCATCGCTCACGAGCCTCGCCGTCAACAGCCCTGCTCAGGTGACTTCCGCTGCGACCACCGCCACCGCCATAATCACCACCACCATCACCACCACCGGCAGTCTCACCACCACTGGCAGCACCGCCGAAACCACCTTCACCGCGGGCGCCGCCGCCCCCAGCCCCTGCGCGGCCACCCTCGGCCTCCGACGCCTCGCCACCCAGGTCACGCTGGCAAGCAGCCCCCACCAGCGCGCTCTTCGCCCTCCCAGAACGGCGATCCTTCCGACCCGGCAGAGCTGGCGGAGCAGGACGGCGCATGCAGAGCTGCCCACACCGGGGCCCCACCGCGGACGCCAGCAGCGACCGCGAGCTCTGCCGACGTCGGCGGCGGGTAGGCCCATGCCTCTGAGGGCAGCTCGCCGCCCACGCATCCGGCCCGGCCTGATGACCCAGTCCCCCGGACGCCACCGGAGGGCGCGACGCGGAGGCAGGGGCGGCCGGCCTCCTCGTACGCCGCGCGGTTTCGCGCCGTTGCCTCGGCGATGGCAATCTGCCGGGAGTCTGAGAACGCGTTGAAGGCTGCGGAGAGGTGGAGGATCCTTCCGTTTGACCGGGCGGCAAGCACGAGCGCGCGGCCGGATCGCGGCTGCCGAGTGCAGCAGCTCCGCCAGGCAGAGCGTGCGGTAGCGCACGGGATGAGGACCTCCCCTGGCAGTCCCGTTCGCGGAGCCGCTCCGTCCGCCGCGAACTTTCTGCCGCCAGAGCCTGCATTGAGCGTCCGCGGGTTCCGAACGGCACGGGGAGAACGACCTGCCGCGAGATGGCCGAGCTGACGACGGGGAGAGCCGAACCCTTGCTTCGCGTTAGCGAAGGACCGCCGGGCCCCGCTCGCCGAAGGGCTCTGCAGGGACATTTCTCGTCCGAACGGGCTGCCTCAAGCGCGCCGGGGGCGGCCGTTTGCCCTTGGAGAGCCCGTCGGCGGCGGTGCGCACAGCACCGCCGCGATGTCTCTGCGCCCTGTCGCGATGCGGGTTGCCGTCGAGGCCAGACCGGCCCAGCGAAGAGTCCGGAAGAGCGAGGAGATGAGCGATGCCCTGGCCGTGGCAGGCCCCGCAGTCGTTTGGACGAGAGGTCCAGTGTGCGGAGCGGCGAAGTGGCTCTTGCCAGAGAGAGCGAGGCAGAGCTGTTCGCACCAACAGTCTTCCCAGGTCACACCGCTGCGCCGATAAAGTGCCTGAGAGACGCGGCGCGCCCTGATTGAGCAAGAAAGCGCAGGCGGCGCGATCAGCGGGTGGCTGGCGGCAGCGCGCGAGCGGGAGGTAGCCGATGGCCAGTGGGGAGCCGCGAGCTGTGCGGGGGCGACGTCGATGCGAGCGGGGAGCGCGCAAGAGAGGAGCGACAGGTGCTGCACCTGGGACGACAGCGACAGAAGTCGCTTGCGATGCGGCAGCAGGGCGGCCGGCTCACCGATGCGAGCTCCCGTTCACGTCCAAGTGGCGCAGCGACGACAGCAGGGGCGACGCGCGGACGGCCACGAGAGCAGCAGACAAGTCGCCATCACGAAAGCAAACGCCCGAAAGGTCCAGCAGCCCTATGCCCTCGTCGGCCGAGTCGCAAAACTCGCGCAAGCCGCTCAGCAACCTGCGGGCCGCAAGTCGAGCCACGCGCCGAGGGCACGGAGCCATCAGGCGTGGAGCCAGCCGGGAAAACCTGCCAACAGGCGTGCGTCCGCCGCTTGGGTCGCTTTGCCTGCGCCGCGCTCCTGCGTGGCAGGGCGTGCGCTCGCGCCCCGGACGCCTAGGCGGTTTGCGAGCTGCCATCGGGGCGACTGCTCACGGCATCAGACGGGAATTGCTGGCCCAGCTGGTCAGACTCGGCCTCGAAGCGCAGCAGCAGCGCGTCCATCGCTGCCGCCCGCTTGCGGCGAGCCTCCTGTGTCTGTATCTCGGCGAGCAGCCGTTGCCGCCAGCCGAGCGCGACGGCAGAGCCGCGGACTTGCGAGCGCGAATGTCAACCATGGAGCTTCTTCTGCTTCTGTCGGCACCAGCCAACAAAGTTGCTAGAGGCAGGAACCGTGATCCGATGCCTTGTCCGTTCCTTGGGCTTGCACTCGCTGGGGTGCGCGCGCCTCCGACACCGCTGCTCCTGACGACTGGAGCGGCCTCCGTCGTTGACGTCGCCAAGCGCTGCCGCGACGGCCTGGTGTCGCGGCAGCACCTGCGACGGCGAACCTCTGCACCGAGACTTGATAGAGCAGACGATTCCCGATCCATGTGCATCGGTGCGGGCGCTGCTGCAACTGTGGACCGGGCGACTGCACCTGTGCGGGACATGGTGCTGCATTCACACGTCTGCCTGGGGCCGCGGATCACAGCCGCAGCGGGAGGCTTGACAAGGCGTCAGCAACACAGCTCTCATTCGCTGCAGCATAGCCTCCATTCACACGCGCCAGGAGTGCGTTGCAACTGTCGTGAGCTTGCTCGCGAGCCAGGGGTGGCACAGCCCTGCCTTTCAAACCCGCGAAACCGAGATGAATCCTATCCGCATATGCTGAAAGCGGTTCGTTTGTGTCCGTTGGCCTGCAAGGAATCGCCAAGCTGCGTGCCCTCGAATGCGCAAGCGACGAGCACCTGGGACGTCGACAACGTCAATCGCGAGAGCCTCAGCTCCGACGGTGGCAGGCCGTGGAATTCCTGGAGCCGTGCCGACTGGCTGTGTTCAGTGGTGGGACAGGCGCAGCGTAGGGACCTTGGCGCTCCTCTTCGGCCTTAGCTGCTCTCCGCTTGCATCGGGCCAGCTTGTCAGAGTCGATTGCCCCCGCTCCGCCACGGCTGTGCTGCAGACTTCGCACTCGGCGCCCAGTCGCTTCCAGTGCACAGCCAGGCAGTGCTTCAATGGGCCACTAGGCCTGCTCAACGCCTTTGCTCGCTCACTGCAAAGATTTGCATGGCGCATCCTCGCACGCACTGTAGATTCGTGCGACCGGAGGTGGACTGCTTGGCCAACTTTTTTCCCGCCCTCGTGGACGACGAAATCGCGTCGCTCTTTCTGATCACCACCATCGAAACGTGCGTCCGGAGGATGCCGGGCAAACTGAAGAAACCTCTCCGCACTGGCTGAGCCGAAAACCACCGCCACGAGCCAGCTCGAGCGACAGCGTTCGAACACGCATGCTTTCGCATGGCATGCTTGGGAGAAGGAGACTGGGACTCTATGTGTCGGAGCAGGACGAGGACTCGGACTCGGAGCCATCGTCGCGGCAATGACTGTGACTGTGGCCATGGCTGTGACTGTGGCCGTGGCCGTGGCCGTGACCGTGGCTGTGGCCGTGAGAAACTGCCTGAGCGTGCGCCGGTGCCTTGGGGTCCATTCCTGCCATCCAGCGTGCCTCTGTGGCGTCCACGCGCGCCAAAGACCCAATGTGCCGCCATCGTTTGTGCCGAGCTCCCTCGACCGCCCCCATGGAGGCCAGCGATGCAAAGTACGCCAACAGGTCGAACAGCTCCGTGTCGGATGCACCTTGCATCGGGTCGTCGGCAGCATCGGCCTCAAAAGCGGCGCACCAGGAGCGACTGAGTGCCGTCAAGCGACACCCATCGGGGCTCGCACGACACGTGAACAGCGCTGGGGAGGGCTGACTCGGGCAGCCCCAGGGCTCGCGTCGCTCGGACAAGAGGGCGGCAATGCGTCTCCCCAAACTTGCGCGTCGCAACGGTCACGGCTGCGGCCCCGCCCAAAACTGCGCAGATCCCGCCCAGCAACGGCGCGGCTGCGGCGGTACTCGATGCTGGCATCGCAGCCCCCGACTGCTGCTGCGCGACGGCGGGGCTGTCAGCGTCTCGCAGCCTCCTGAGCTGAGTCTGGGCCTCCGCAATCACTCTTCGCAGTGACTCCAGACAGCGGGAGCCTTCGCTGCTTTCCTCGGACCACAGCACCACGTTGAACCGAAGCGCGAGCCCAGCGAGCAGCGCCGCCGCGAACGGCCTCGGCCGCGCTTCAGCGACTGGCGCACCAGCTGCAGATGCATCCCCGGGCGTCGGCTGCGGGCCAAGCAGGCCGACGGGTGGGCGGTCGGCCAGCGGTCGCGTGCGCCCTGCCGTGGGCGTTGGAAGCGCAGGGGACCCCGCTCAGCCACGGCAGCCACATGTAATGCGCTTGGCACCCGCGCCCGCGCGCCTCACCTCGTGAGCACCCCCTCCACGTCCACGACCACGGTCCAGCGGCTGCGGGGCTCGGCCAAGCGGTGCAACGCCGCAGGGGGAATGGGCGCGGCGGCGACTGCGGCTGCCTCGCTGACCCAGTCAACCTCGGCGGGCGCCGGCGGTGCTGCGGACGCACTGGCAGCGGCGAGCTGCGTCGGCGAGTCGCCGGCGCAGGCTGGCCTTGCCGCGACGTCACCTGGCGGGTCAGCGGGGGCGGCGAGGACCGCCGCGTCTGCTCGAGCCGCAGCCTTGGCGCGTGATCGCGTTGTGCCGATGATTGTGACGGGCTTGCCCCGGGCTGCGCTCGCGTCCACGACGTCTGTTGCAGTTAGCCTGCCAAGTGGGCCGAGCAGCTTCTGGCCCTTGACCGGAACGCCAGTCAGAGCCTCGACCTGCGGCGGGTCGACAGAGGCGTGGCTCCAACGCGCGCGTGAGTGCAGTGGGGCCCAGGCAGCCCGCCTTCGCCACGGCGGCCGCGCGCCGCGCAACAGAGGCTCACTCGCTGCTGGAACTGTTCCAACGTTGACCCCGGCGGCAGCTCGAGCTCCCACGTCTGTCGCCCGAACCTGACCGCAATGCGCGCAGCCGACATCCCAAACTCCAGGCACCAGTGCCTCGTGCCGGCTGCGCTGCGCAGACGCGCGCCGTCGGGACGCATGCGGGCGGCAGAGCTGCTCGAGGTCGGCAATTGCGTCAGCACCGCCCTGCCAGCGCACGCCACGGGCCAACCACCTCTCATAGCGGAGTGGCGACCATGATGACGCCTGCGCGCAGGAAGCGCGACTTGGCCAAGTCGGACGCGGAGCAGCGGCGCATCGACGAGGAGAAATATGTCGGCTTCTCCGTCGCGTGCAACAACGATGAGGCAAACGCCTGCCACTCCCTGGGGGAGTGGTACGCGGTCTTGCGGGCAAACTTTTCGAAAGCGGCCGAGCTGTACCGCCCCAACTGCCTGGAGCGCGGCTACGCCAACAGCTGTTTCAACCTGGGCCTGCTGTTCGGTGAGTCCGCCGCGAGTCACCCAAGCTAGCGACGCACTGCGCCTCGCAGGGAGCCTCCTCCCCGATTGGGCAAGCTCCAAACGGGTGATACAATGCCTCGTGCGGCGCTTCGCCGCACCGCTGCGCGAGCTCGCGCGTCAAGGCCTGCATCAACTTTCTTGCGTTGCGCTGCTGCATTGAAAGTGCGCAGGTGCCGGCAAGGGCGTGCAAAAGGACAGAACAGCTGCCTTGGAGCTGTTCGAACGTGGGTGCGAGCTCGGAAACGGGGACGCCTGCGACTTGGCTGGCCGGTCGCTTCTCGAGGCCGCCGCGCGCGCCGAGTCTGCCGACAGCCCAGCCGAGGGCGCCGCCAAACCTGACGCAACGCGGGGGGGGGGCATCGTGAAGACAGGCTCTGCGGGGTCGGCCGCCCTCAAGGCCGGGGATGCTGCCGCGATGCGGGCGCACGCTGACAAGCTTCTGCAGCGCGGATGCGTCGATCTCGAAAACGCCACCGCTTGCAAGTTCCTGGGCGAGGTTCTCCTTGTTGGCAGGTTCGGGCACCCGATGGACAAGCCGCGCGCTGCTGAGCTTCTCGAGACCGCCTGCGACAGGTTCGAGATGACGGCTTGCAGGAACCTCATGCTCATGCACGTCAGAGGGGACGGCGTGCCCAAGGACTTTGCCAAGGCGGAGGAGTTCCGCCAGCGATCTGTGGCCGCGGTGGAGCAAGAGAGCGGAGTTCGCATGCCGGAGTATCTGCAAGAGCGGTTTCGCAAGAACCACGGCCCGGAGGCGCGCTCGTGACCCGCGGCTTTCGGCCGCCCTCGCGAGCCAAGGCTGCTGCTCTCGCAGGCACTTTTTGCTGGCGACTTGTGTTGAGACATGTTTGAGCCCAGAGAGCGAAAATGGCCCGCATGCGCCAGAGGGTTCGTCGAGAGCTTCAATAGCTTGTTGAGCGGGCGCGACTCTAGCATGCGAGCCCCACTCATTTTGTTGGGCCAAGGCCAGCGCAATGCATGCTGATGTTGCAAGAGTCGGCGAGCCCGACGAAGTGTGCTCAGCGCCCGGCGTCACAACGCGATCAACGCTGCGTGGGAACAAAGCCTTGCCCTCGAGCCAAGGCGTTCTCTGCGTCCCTCATGGCGCCCGACACCCCGGGAAGGTCGCCAGACATGGCCACGGAAGCCAGAGGGGGCGAAGGGAAGGCCAGCTCCGCAAGCGACATGTCGTGCTTGCCCTCCTGGGCTTGGGCGCCTTCCATACGTTGGCTGGGCTCGCCGGCCCTGTCGCCGCCTGAAATGGCGAGCATCTCCGGCGACTCGCTCCGTCGCCTGTGGAGCTTGTCAGTGCTGCTCTGGGACTGCGCAGAAATGCTTCGCGGCTGCGCCAGCGCAGCAGGCTCGCGGCGCGATTCGCCGTCTGGGCTTGCTGAGGCGTCGTGCCAACCCGCACCTGGATCGGCGCGCGAATCCCACGGGCTGGAGCGACCCGGTCCTCTCGCGCCAACAAGATCGGTGATTGCAGCAGTGTTGCCTGCGAGCTGCTGCTGGAGGCTGGCTGCCCGCTTGCCCAATCTCAGGGCGCGCTCCCTGGACGCGTCAAGCTGGGCTTGGAGCCTCGCGGCGTTGACGCGGCCTCGCTTGACGTCCGCAGTCAGCTTGTTGACGTTTTGCTGCAGGTCGGCAGTGAGAGCTCGAAGCTTGCTGCGCTCCTCGTGACCTTGCTGCACCGTCACTGCAAGCCGCTCTGCAAGCTGCGAGCTGTGGGTGGCAGCCTCGGCCACGGCTTGCTGGGCTTGCGCTCGCAGCTTTTGCGTAGCGTCTGCCACCCCCGACAGCGCGGCCCGGAGCTGGTGAACTTGCTCGGACCGCTCAGCAAGGGCGCGTGCGTTGTGCACTGATTGCGCCTCCGCCTTGACGCGGGCGGCGACGGCGTCGTCGGCCCTGGCCTCGGCAGCGCCGATGCGACCGAGCAGCTCCTGCTCTCGCGCCTCGGCTCTCGCGCGGTCCGCCGCTTCGCGCTGTTCGCTTGCGTCGCGAAGGCGCGCAGCCTCGGCCTCTCCGGCTTGGATCTTGAGGTTGAGCTGCCTGCTGGCCTCCTCGAAGTCTGCGCGCTGGCTGCGGAGCGTTTCGTCCAGCTCTGCGCGAGCGGCCTCAAGCCGCCTGGCGGCGCTGGAGCGCTCCGCCTCGAGGTCGGCGGCTGCCCGCGCCAGCGCCTCCGCACGGCGGGCCTCCGCAGCTTCGAGCTCGGCCGCCAGCTTGGCCGCAGCGGCCGTGCCTTGGCGCTCCACCTCGCTGGCGTGCCGTTCGTGCAGCGCCTGCAGCGTGGAGTCGAAAGTCTCGCGAAGGTGCTTTCGCGTGGGCCTCGTGCTCGGCCCGAAGCAGCGCGATGCTGCGATCCGAAGCTTCCTTGATCTGGGCGTGCAGCTCTTCGCCAGCGCGGGCGTGCTGCGCTCGGAGCGCTTCCAGGTCTGCCGCGTGCCCGTCTCGCGCCGCCTGGAGCTCCTTGGCCAGCGCCTCACGCTCTTGAGCGATGGCCTTGCGATGACGCTCCTCTGATTCGGCCAGCGCTGCGTCGAGACGCGTCTGGGCATCCGAAATGGTGGCGGCAGCGTCGTCGTGCTTGCGGTCGGCCCGGGCCTCCACCTCAGCTTGCCGCGCAAGCATTTGCTGGCGCATGGCTTCTGCGGTGGACTCGGCGTCGCGCAGGTGCTGGGCCGCCTGGAAAGCCAAGCGCTCCTCCATAGCAGCGAGCTCCGCCTTGTGCTCCCGCTGAGCTGCCTCCATGCGCCTCGCTGAGGCAGCTTGCTCATTCGCAATGGCGTGCTTGGCGAGCTGCCGCTCGCCGTTGACCCGACTTGTGGCTTCGCGAATGGCCTCCGACACCCGCGTGTCTGCGTCTGCCTGGGCTTGCGACACTTGGCGCGTGGCTGACCGCTCCGCCTCAACGAGGCGCTCGCCCAGCGCCGTGGCCTGCGCGCGAGCGGCAGCGAGCGCTGCAGCGGTGGCCTCCCTGACCTCCAGCAGCTCCTTGCGCAGGCTTTCGATGGTGGCCCCGCGCTCCCGCTCCACGCTCGCCACAGCTGCCTTTTGAGATTTGCGCACGGCCTCGACCTCGCGCCGCATGGCTGCCAGCTCTGCGTCGTGCATCTTCTGGAGGCGCCCATTCTCCGCCTCCAGCTCCGACAGGCGGAGCTCCTTTGAGCGCTGCAGCTCAGCCATGACCTTGAAGTGCTCCCTCCGAGCGCGGTGGAGGTCGTCGGACTTCTCGGCTTGGGCGGCCTCGACGACTTCCTCCATTCGGCGCTCAGCCTCGGCCAGTGCCTCCCGCTTCTCCTCCTCGAGGCGTGCGAGCTCCCTCTGCACTCGAGAGTCTGCGGCCGATCTTGCAGACTCGAGTTCTGCAGATGCAGACTCGGCGCGGGCCGCGATGTCGGCTTGGTGGGACTTTGCCAGCTGAGCAAGCTCCGTGGCGTGGGCCTCCTTGGCGTCGGCCAGAGCCTGTCGCGCTGTCGCAAGCGCCTCGTCTGCCTTCTCGACTTGCGCACGCAACGCCTGCTCGCGGTCGGCAGCGCGCTGCAGCTCGCCTGCCAGGCGTTCCTTGTCATCTCTGGCACTCTCCAGCCTGGCCTCGACGTCGCCAACTCGAGTGGCGAGACTTGCGACCTCCGCGTGCGCAGGACGAGAGCCGTCCAGAGACGTTCGCAGCTCCTGAATCGACTCCCGCATTGCTGCAGCTTGGCGCTCCAGCGCCGTCTGGTACTCTGCCTCCTTGGCCGCCACGTGCTCTGCGTGCTCCTGCCGGAGCTGGCGCAGCTCTTCGGCGTGCTTCTCAGCCGCCTGAGCTGCTGCTGCCTCGAACGCAGCCTGGCGCTCAGCAAGCGCCTCCGCCTGGGACTTGCTGGCGCCTGTCAAGCTGGCTGCAAGCTCCGCACGCGCCTCCGCCAAGGCGTCGCCGCGCGCACGCTCCGCCGCAGCCAACCGCTCCTGCAGCTTCGCCAACTGCTCTTCGTGCTTCTCGCGAGCGGCTTCTCGAGACGCAACCTCTCTCTCGTGGGCAAGCTTGCGCAGGTCGGCCTTGGCCACCTCCGCCTCCGTGACTTTGGTGCGCAGAGCTTCGACCTCCGCAACCAGGTCCCCCTGTCGTGCTTCGGCGCGTGCTTCTGCTTCCGCAAGCCGTGCCGCGGATGCGGTGCGCAGCTCGTCCAGCTGCGCCTGAACCTTGGCGCTCTCCGCCTGTGCGCTGGCGGTGAACTTCTCAACGGCCATCTGCTGAGCGACGGCTGCCCGCTCGCTCGCCTCCGCGAGCCTCCGCTCCAGCGTCGCGTCCTTGTCGGAAGCCAGTGCAGCCAATTCGGTCGCGTGCTCTCCTTGCAGCCGCTCCAGCTTGGCAGTCGACCGAGCCACGGCTGCCTCGGCGTTTGCGAGCGCTGCCTCCAGGGTCGCAACTCGCCCGCGGAGCTCTGTCGCCTCTGCGCGAAGCGTTGACTGCTGAGCATCGTGGCTGGCCGCCAGCCTTGCGTGCGCTTCTGTGGCCTCGCGGCGGACGGCGGGCCTCCGAGTCGCGAGCCTTGCGGAGCGCTTCGTCGAGGCGAGATCCCCAAAGGGACTCGATTCGCCGAAGTTGGGCATCGTGGCGGGTTTGCGCTCTGGTAAGCTCCTCCTGTGTTTGGGCGCTCCTCCTGGTCAGATCAGCCTGCAGGTCGGCAATGCGCGCCGCCGCAGCAGCATCCGCGTCGGCGACGCGCTTGTCGGCCTCGCGCCGGGCCGCCTCTACCTCTCCCTCGTGGGCCGCAACGGACGCGGCATGCCTGTCGGCTGCTGCCTGCGACTTTGCTTCCAACTCCTGTTTCGAGCGCTCGGTGTCGGCCTCTGTGCGGGCTCCAAGCGCGGCCAGCTCGTCCTCGAGGCCTGCAATGCGCTCCTGCGCCAAGGCCTGAATTTCTGCGACTCGAGCAACTTGGCGTGTTCGGTCCACAGCAAGACGCATGTGGGCCCTTGCAGTGGCCGAGGAAAGCTGCTTCTCGCATTTCCGCACTGCCTCAGTGCGGAGCTGCCTCTCGGCCAGAAGGGCAGCGTCTGCGTCAGCACGGATGCGAGCTGCCTCCGACTCAGCGCGTTTCGCCATCTCGGCAGCTCGCTCTGAGGCAGTGCGACGCTCATCCGCTAGGCGCTGGTCTGCGGCAGCCAACGCTGCTGCGTGGTCAGCGGCTGCTTCCGATATGCTGTCGCGGTGCTGGGCCTTCAGCAGCTGCATATCGCGAGCAAAGCGAGCCGTGGCAGCAGCAATGGCGGTCTCCGCCTCTTCGCGCAGCTGGGCTTCGTGTTCTGCATTGAGTTCCCGCAGCCGGGCCAGGTCAGGAGACTCGCCGGCAGCTGCCGAGGCTTCGAACAGCTTCTCGAGCTTTGCGAGCCGCTCGGCGCTCTCCTGCCGCGCCTTGCGCTCGCTCTGCGCGTGCCTGGCTTCAAGTTCCGTTGCCTCGGAGTCGTGCCGCGCGCGAAGAGCTTCCAGCTTCTCCTGCATGCTCGCAATTCGCGCCGTTGCCAGGCTCAGCTGCTCCGCAAGGCCGCTGGGGCCGCCGGGGGCAGGAGAGCTGCGTCCAGAGGTTGCCGGTGACTCAGGCAGCTGGGGCGCTTTCCATCCCGAGCTCCTCCGCATCGCTTGCGGCAGTCGCCCCCGCAACCGCTACGGCGGGATCGCCGCCTGGCGAGCCAAGCCTTGGCGCCCCGGCTTCGGGCAATGCGATGCGCGCCAATGCCACGTCGAGCCTTTCGCGGAGTTCCGCGTTCTCTGCCGCCACCGTGGCAGCGTGCTCGATGGCGGCATCTCTGTCGGCCTCCGCAGCCTTGCTGGCAGCCTCTGCCTCCCGCACGGAAAGCTCCAGCGCCGCCAGGCGCCTGCCTGTCGCGTCGGATGCCAGCTGCTCCGCGTTGTCCGCCTCCACCTCTTCTCGGTGCCTTCGTTGCGCTTCGGCGAGCTCGGCGCTGTGCCTGGCGGCCTCGGCCGCAAGCTGCTCCTGGAGGTGCGCTTGCAGCTTGGCCAGCTTCGCTCTATGTTTCTCCGCCGATCGCTCCCGATCGGCGGACGCAGCTGCCGAGAGCTCCGCCAGGCGGGCTTCCAAGTCCTTGGCAGCCTCCTCGACCTCGGCCTTTTCAGCTTCGATTCGCAATACTGCCGCTTGCGCCTCTTGAGCAGCTTCTGTTGCCTCTGCCAGCTGGCCTTGCAAGGTCTCTAGCTGGCATGCTGCGGCCTGGGAAGCGCCCTCTGAAGCGGCAAGTTTCGCTTCCAGGTCGGCAACCGCATCGGCACCCTCTGCTCGAGCAGCCGCCACCGCTTGTGCTGCCTCCGCTCTGGCCCGGCCAAGCTCGCCTTCGAGGAAGCCTGCGCGCTCATTGGCCATGGCGAGCTTCAGCTCGGCGGCTTTGCCCCACCCAGCCGACCCCTTCTCGGCAAGCTCGCTGAACTGAGCGTGCACTCTCCTGAGCTCAGATTCGTGCCTCTGGGCAGTGTCGGCTCGCTCCTCAGCGAAGTCGGCCTTCAGGGCCGCCAATTGGTCGGCGTGCTTCTTCTCTTGGGCTGCAGACATGACCCGCTCGCGCTCTCGTGACTCCGCGAGTGCGGCGTCAAGCCGCTCCGTGGCCCGCTGGAGCTTCGCCTTTTGCTTTTCAGTGGCAATCCTCCGTTCTTCAACGGCGGCAGCACGGAGCTCCTCGAGGCGCGACTCCAGCTCCCTCACCTGCTCCCGAACCTTGGCATTCTCGTCCTGCATCTCGGCGAGCTTGGCCGCCGCAGGGTGGGCCGCGGCCTGAGCCACGGCTGCTCTGAGCTGCGCCACTTCGGCGGCCTGCTCCTCCGCTGAGGCGTCCAGCTTTTGTTGAAGCGCATGAACGGCGGCAAGGTGCGCGCCCTCCAGCTGCTCACGCTCGGCTGCCACTTGCTCTTGCAGCGTGTCATAGTCCGCGATGGCCTTGAGCGCATGCTCTCGCATGCTCTCCGCATGGGCCTCCTCCAGGTCGGCAACCTCGTCGCGCCACTGAGCCTCTAGCTCCGCCTGCTGTTCCTCGGCCTCCTGTATCAAGTCTTGTTCGCGAGCCTTGGCGCTGGCTCGCAGCTCAAGCAAGTCCAGATCCAAGCGGATCTTGTCCTCACGGCGTGAGTCCTCCGCTGCCTTGGCGGCAGCCTTGGCACTGGCGACCTCCGCCTTGAGTGATGACACTGCGGCACTCAGCTCAGCAGAGTGGGCCTCTTGGACATCCCGCATCTCAGCCTGGTGCTGCGCACGGATCGTCTTGAGCTCAAGCTGGTGCAGCGACTGCGCTTTAGCGGCCCCAGGGCTTGCGACCGGGTCATGCAGGAGCGCTTGCGCCTCAGAGAGCTGCTCTCGCAAGGAGTCCAGCTCAGAAAGATGCCGCTCCCTCGCCGCAGCGCTCTCTTCGTCGTGCTTTCGCTTGAGCTCGGCCATTGCAGCCTCGGCTTCGGCGCGAGAGTCGGCAACTGTCTGCGAGGATGCGGCAGTTCGCTTCTCGGCCTCGTCCTGATACCGCTGGACTGCCTCCTCCAAACGTCGGCGCAACGACTCCGTCTCGGCCGCATGCTGCGCGTGAGCCTTGGCGGCTGCCGCGTCATGCTTCCGCTGCAGTTCGGTTATTGCCGCGTCAGCCGCGTCGCGGGCATCGGCCAGCGCCTTGGCCGAAGCCTCAGCACTGGCATCGACCCTTTCTTGGCTGCGCTGCTCGACGGCCTCCATCCTGCCACGAAGCCAGGCGATTTCTGCTGCGTGCTTCGCCTCTGCGTCGGCAATTGACTTGGCAGCGGCTGCGGCGCTGGCCTCCGTCGTTTCCTGGAATCGCTGGGTCAGAGCCTCCGTTTCCTTGTCATGCGCTGCCTTGGCGTCAGCTAGCTCTGACTCGTGCCGACGCAGTGTCGCCTGCAGCTTTGCTTCGGCCTCCTCCCGAGCTTGCGCCAAAGTCTGGGTTGCCAGTGTCGCACCACCTGCCTTGGCCTCGTCCAGCTGGCGAGCCATGTCTTTGATCCTCGCTCGCAACGCGACGAGTTCGGATGCATGGGCGGAGTTCATGCGCTCCATGTCGGCTTCGTGCTGCGCAGTGAGCGAGGACGATGCTGCGCGAGCTTCCGCTAATGCGGCCCGCACCGCAGCGAGCTCCGATGCCGACAGCCCCGATTGCTCTTGGGCCTGCGCAACAGCTTCATCTCTGGCCTTCAACGACTCGCGCGCCTTGTCGAGCTGCGACTGGACCCGTTCGCAGCTTTGGGCCGCGGCTGCGACTTGCGTTTTCAGCTCCGCCACTTCGGCATCGGCCGACTCGCGGGCAGCTGCCAGTGCCTCGGCGGAGGCGGCGGCCCTCGCCTCGATCTCAGCCTGGTGGCGCGCGGCAGCGTCCGACAATGCAGTGCGAAGGCGCTGCACCTCCTCGCCGTGCTTGGCATGTGCTGACTCCATTGCGGCGTCATGCTTTGCGGAGAGCTCGGCGATGGCAGCGGCAGCCTCGCGTCGAGCTTCGGCAACGGACTGCGACGAGGCTGCGGTTCGTAGCTCGGCCTCGTCCTGATACCGCTTGACGGCATCCTCGAGTCGGCTGCGCAGCGCGTCGGTCTCAGCCGCGTGCTTGGCTTGGGCTGCCGCCGCGTCCTCCGCGTGCTGGCGCTTCAGCTCGGACATCGCGGCGTCGGCCTCGGCGCGGGCATCGGCCAGAGCCTTGGCGGCGGCGACAGCCCGCGCCTCGGCCTCATCCTGGAAGCGCTTGGATGCAGCTTCCATTTCGGAGCGAAGTCGGTGGGCCTCCTTTGCGTGCCGCTCCTGCTCCGCAGCGAGGGCGTCCGCGTGCGAACTCTTGAGCTCTGCGAGCGCTGCTTCGTGGGCCCCCTTTGCCTTGGCCAGGTCTTGTGCAGCCTCGTGGCGGTCATGCTGCAGGTGGGCACGGGCGACTCCCATCTCCTCGATGTGCTTCTCGCGGGCAGCTGCCAGTGCCTCGGCGGAGGCGGCGGCCCTCGCCTCGATCTCAGCCTGGTGGCGCGCGGCAGCGTCCGACAATGCAGTGCGAAGGCGCTGCACCTCCTCGCCGTGCTTGGCATGTGCTGACTCCATAGCGGCGTCATGCTTTGCGGAGAGCTCGGCGATGGCAGCGGCAGCCTCGCGTCGAGCTTCGGCAACGGACTGCGACGAGGCTGCGGCTCGTAGCTCGGCCTCGTCCTGATACCGCTTGACGGCATCCTCGAGTCGGCTGCGCAGCGCGTCGGTCTCAGCCGCGTGCTTGGCTTGGGCTGCCGCCGCGTCCTCCGCGTGCTGGCGCTTCAGCTCGGACATCGCGGCGTCGGCCTCGGCGCGGGCATCGGCCAGAGCCTTGGCGGCGGCGACAGCCCGCGCCTCGGCCTCATCCTGGAAGCGCTTGGATGCAGCTTCCATTTCGGAGCGAAGTCGGTGGGCCTCCTTTGCGTGCCGCTCCTGCTCCGCAGCGAGGGCGTCCGCGTGCGAACTCTTGAGCTCTGCGAGCGCTGCTTCGTGGGCCCCCTTTGCCTTGGCCAGGTCTTGTGCAGCCTCGTGGCGGTCATGCTGCAGGTGGGCGCGGGCGACTCCCATCTCCTCGATGTGCTTCTCGCGGGCAGCTGCCAGTGCCTCGGCGGAGGCGGCGGCCCTCGCCTCGATCTCAGCCTGGTGGCGCGCGGCAGCGTCCGACAATGCAGTGCGAAGGCGCTGCACCTCCTCGCCGTGCTTGGCATGTGCTGACTCCATAGCGGCGTCATGCTTTGCGGAGAGCTCGGCGATGGCAGCGGCAGCCTCGCGTCGAGCTTCGGCAACGGACTGCGACGAGGCTGCGGCTCGTAGCTCGGCCTCGTCCTGATACCGCTTGACGGCATCCTCGAGTCGGCTGCGCAGCGCGTCGGTCTCAGCCGCGTGCTTGGCTTGGGCTGCCGCCGCGTCCTCCGCGTGCTGGCGCTTCAGCTCGGACATCGCGGCGTCGGCCTCGGCGCGGGCATCGGCCAGAGCCTTGGCGGCGGCGACAGCCCGCGCCTCGGCCTCATCCTGGAAGCGCTTGGATGCAGCTTCCATTTCGGAGCGAAGTCGGTGGGCCTCCTTTGCGTGCCGCTCCTGCTCCGCAGCGAGGGCGTCCGCGTGCGAACTCTTGAGCTCTGCGAGCGCTGCTTCGTGGGCCCCCTTTGCCTTGGCCAGGTCTTGTGCAGCCTCGTGGCGGTCATGCTGCAGGTGGGCGCGGGCGACTCCCATCTCCTCGATGTGCTTCTCGCGGGCAGCAGCCATGCGCTCCTGCAAAGCTGAAATCTTGGCGTGAGCTTCCGATGCAGCCGTGTCTAGGAGCTTCGAGTGCGACTCTCGCAAGGCTGCAACCCTTTCGTTCGCAGCGTCGTGAACGGAGGACAGCTTGACCAAGTGCTCGTCCTGGACCTGAGCCATCCGGAGCGACTGCTGCTCCTTGAGCTCGTGGATGGTTGCACGGTGCTCTTCGCGCATTGCAAGCATCCTGGCATCGTGCTCCTCCTCCTTCTCACGCCCCAAGCGCCTCACCTCCTCCAAGGACCGCTGGGCAGCGGCCTTGGCCTCGGCGAGGTCATGGGCCGCTTGCGACCGGAGCTTGGACAGTTCCTGGGCGTGCGACTCCCGCAAGCTCGATAGCTCCTTGCGCAAATCCTGGGCCTCAGCAGTGTGCTTTTCGCGTTGTCCAAGCAGCTCCGCGCGGAGCGCTGTCACCTCCTTTGAGTGAGCCTCTCGAGCGGCACCTAGGTCTTTGGAGGCTTGCTCGCGCGCCTCCGCGAGCGCCAACGCCGCAGCCTCGAGCGCCTCTGAGTGCGTGCCTTCAACTGCTTCCCGCTCCCGGGCGAACTTATGTTCCTGCTCGGACAGAGCTGTCGCGGCGGACTCCTTCAACGCGTTGATCGCCTCCGCATGCTGGTGGCGCATGTCAGCAAGCTCCTGTGCGAGACTCTCGCGAGCGTTCCGCAGCTTCGCTTCTGCCTCTTCCGCGCGAGCGCGAGACTTGGCGGAAAGGGTCTCGACCACTTCGGCGTGGTGCTTGCGTTCGGAAGCGAGCTTCTCTTCCAGCTGCTGGACTGATGAGGCCAACGTCGCCTCGGCAGAAGCTCGCGCAGCCTCGAATCTGGCTGCTGCGTCCTCAAGCTGTTTCCGCAACAGCTCGTCGGTCTCCCCGCGGAGCTTCTTGACACGCTCCTCCGCCTCTGACCGAGCCTTGGCGACTTCGGCAGCTGCGGTAGTCTGGCCTGCTGCCAGTTCCCGCGCGATCCTCCTGCTCTCGGCAGCGGCCTCACTCTGTACCCGGTCAAGCTCTGCTGCAGACTGCGCCTTGATTCTTGCGATCTCTGCCTCAGCATCCTTGCCTGCCTGGGCGAGGGCGGCGGCGCTGGCCTGTTCCTGGCGATGCAGGCGCTGCTCCATGTCGGCAAGGTTTGAGGATGCCTCCGACTCCAGCTCGCTACGCAGCCTGGCCAGCTCGGCTTGCGCTTCCTTTTGCACCTGCCCTACTTCAGCCCGCCTGGCGGCTTGCTCACGCTCAAGCTCCGCGATGAACTGGGACTTGGCGGCATCGAGCTCGTCTCGCAACTTCACATTCTCCGCCTGCAGTCTTTGCTCCATTGCGGCAAACTCCTTTTCGTGGCTGGCCTCGGCATTGCGCAAGCTGTCTGCCGCCTTGGCGCGGGCTTGGGCAAGCTCCGCTTTGTGCTCGTCTCGCGCTTGCTCCAGGCGCCGCTGCGAAGCGTCCTGAAGCTGGCGCAGCTCCTCGGCTTGGCGGTCAATTTCGCCCGTCAATTCCGTCGTGAGCTTGAGAGCCTTGGCTTCGAACGAAGACCGAGCAGAGCTGATCTCGTCGTGCGCCTCGCGCTTTGCCGCATCCAGGGCCTCGTCGTGGGACTGGGTCAGACTGGTGATGACCGTTTCGTGTTCACTTTGGAGTGCTTCGGTCTCCTCCGCGAAGCGTCTGGATTCCTCGGAGAGAGTGTCTTCGACCTTCTGCTTCTCAGCGACGCAGGCCTTCAGCTGAGTTTTGGCTTCCGCATATAGCTCGCCGACTTGCTCAAGCTTGGCCATGAGCGTAGTCGACAGAGCGATGGACTTGTCGCGCTCGTGAACGGTCTGCGCCAGGCTTGCCTCAAGCGAGCTGCACCGGCTGCGAACTTGCGCAGCGTCCGCTTGCTCCTCTTCGATCTGGCTGTCAAGCTTGTTGTTCCATTCCTTCAGCGTCTGCGAAAACGGGTGCGGTGCATGGGGCGGGCAGAGGAGTGGAGATGCGGGATCCGAGTGCGCTCCGGGCCGCACCGGCTGCTGCAGGCCATCCCGATGACTTTCGGAACCTTGCCCAGGGCATGCTTGGGCATGCCAGCGCTCAGCGCCACGAGCTGCCGAGCTTCAAGTCACTGCCCCGTGTGGGCTGCGCGACCCGGTCTCACACGAACTTGTTGCTGAAGCTGCGCAATGTCTTCCGGTCGTGGCGGAGCCGGGCCAGAGGGACGTCGGGCGGCCGCCCCTCTTGCGGCCTCGGGCGACCCCATCCCGCCATTGGTGAGGGCAAGGGCGGCCCTTCGGGGAGTGGACCTTGCGGCATAGCCCGTGCGCGGTCGAGAGCCAGGCTGCGGGCCGCTTGACCAGGGCAGCACGGTTGAAAAGTTGCAACTTGTGCAAAGCGCAAACGCGACGGGGCCGCGGCGCTCGGCAGGCCGATCAAGGCGGGCAGTTCATGGTTGCGCCGAGTGCGCCACGAGCGGCCATTGGCTGGAAGGCGCAGTGCGGCACTTCCAGCCCCGCCTTGGGGCTTTGCCACCCCACGCTCGGCGGCAAGGACGGCCTGCTGAAACAGCAAGCAGTCGCGCCATGGTCGCAACTGACTAGGCAGCGAGCCTCCCGAGCTCCGCCTGCCCAAGGCCGCCCCAGCATACCATCCGGACCCAGTGGCAAGTCGCGAGGCTCCCTTTCCGGTCAGCCCGAGCAGCGGCCGTGGCTCACGGAGGCATGGCTTCGCGATGGCGCATCCATGTCGCGAGAGGATGCGAGCAAGTCCTGCAGCTGTGCGCGAGGTGGTGCGCTTCCGCTGAGGCGGATGCCGCCTGCGAGAGTAGAGCAAACGCGATCCTCGCGAGGAGCGCGCACTGGGCCTTGCGCGACGAGGCCCGCGAGGGCTGGCTTGGCGCTTGCTGCGACGCGCGACAGCCGTGCAAGCTGCACCCGCGCCGGGTCTCGGTCGCGTGCTCTGCCGGCAGAGCGCAGGGCAATCGACCTTCGCTGCAACGCAGCCCACTGCCCGCTGCGCGTCATGGCGGCCAAGGAAGCGTCGTCGCCTGCAAAGGCGTCCGCAGAGTGCCCCGTCCCCAAGGCCCAGGTGAGTGTGCAGCGTTTGGGGCCCCGCCGAGGCTGAAACACTGGCCTGCGCCGAGTGCCTTGGGACGACAAAATGGCAGAGCGCAGCGGGCAGGACGCTAGCCCCCCCCGCCGAGCTTCCTTGCGCCCGCCCCGCGCAGCTCAAGGACGCATGCACGGCGCTTCTCCGGCACCTGAAGAAGAAGACCGAGGCGGCCGCTGCCTCTAACCTGCTTGGCGAGGATGCGGACCCGGAAACCATTGTCGTCAACTTTGTCCTCAGCAAGCTGCCGTCCAGCGTGCGGCACAAGCCCGTCCAGGTGTGAGAAAGTCTGCACGAGCCTCTGTAGATGGCTCCGCAGTGGGGGTACCCGTGGAAGGGCTGGGTGGGGGGGCGGGGGCGGGGGGGTCAATTGCGACTGAAGCAGCTCCCGGCGCGGTCGTTCTGCGCAGCTCGCGCCCGGTGCGCGCCGCTGCTGCCCCCTGGCCGCCCGACGACTTTGCATGCCGACCGTGGCCCCGACTCGATTCGATTCGCAGCAAGCTCCCGCACTCGCTGCTGGACCCGACTCGCGGCGTGTCCCTGTGCCTCTTCGTGAAGGACCCTGCCGCCGACCTCGAGGCCGTGCTTGCCTCCAACCCGGTGCCGGGCTTCGACCGCGTCATGGGGTACAAGAAGATCCGCACCGAATTCAAGGAGTACAAGCGACGCCGCGCCCTGCTGGCAGAGCATGATGCGTTCTTCTGCGACGACCGGATCTTGCCCATGCTGCCAAAGCTCGTCGGCTCCACCTTCAGCCGCGCCCGCCAGACCCCCGTGCCCGTGCGCATCACTCGCGTGGCGACAGACGCAAAGACCCCCGCCGCCAAGGCTGCGGCTGGCCGCGCTCTGCAGGCCGCCCTGGAGCCGGTGCGCGACTCCACCTGGATCCGCTCCATGGGACAGGGCACCACCTTCAGCGTGCGCTGCGGCTTCCCGTACTTCACGCCCGCCCAGCTCGTCGACAATGCTGCCGCCATCATCGCGCGCACGGCCGAGGTTGTGCCCGGAGGCTGGCGCAACGTGCAGGCGGTCTTCATCAAGAGCACCAACTCGGTGCCGCTGCAAGTGCACGCCTCCCTTGGCGCTCTGGGCACCAGTGAAACCGCAACTGCCGTCGCAGCCGCCGCCCTTGGCGCAGCCGCCGCCGCTGCCGCGGCCAAGACCCCCGAAGGCGACGACGCCGCAGCCGCCGGCGCCGCCGCCAAGGGCCGCAAGCGGGCCCGCTCCGCGTCTCGCGACGGGAAGGCACCCGCGGACGCCCCGGCCAAGCGTGGCCGCAAGCCGGCTGCCGACGCCATCCTCGCCGCCGCCGCTGACGCCGCCGCCGAGGCCCCCAAGGCTGCTGCTGGTACCAAGGCCGCGGTGCGGGACCTGCGCTCTGCTCTTGGCGGAGGCAAGGTCCGCAGCCGCGCAAAGTCCCCAGCGGCCTCCAAGAAGGCCGGCAAGGGCCGCGGCAAGGGCCGCAAGTGATGGGCAGAGCGTTGCTCGAGTGCCCAAGCCGCGGCTCAAGCGCCGACTGCCAAGCGCTGCTCAGGCTGCCTGCACGGGTCCCACCCGTTGCGCGCTGATTGGAGGGCCGACCCTTCCCAAAAACAGCAACAGCGGCGGTCGAGGCAGCGGCATTTGGCCTGCAAGCTTCCCCGTGGCACGGGCCCATTCACCGCTGCCAGCTCGCCCCAAGCCCGGGGCTAACCTCGCCCGGCGGCAGCACCGAAGGCAGCGCGGCTGCTGGCAGGGTTCGTTTGCGTTTCCGTGTGTGGCTGGCGTGCCGCCATTCCTGCGCCAGCAAAGTCTGGATGCAGAGGAGTGACATCTCCCCTCCGGGCCTGCCATGGCGGCACCTCGAAATTCAGTGAACGTGCATCGTCGGCCGGTCTACTGTCGCGTTGATTGCATGCATCCTGAGCACAGCCGCCGCGATCGACGATGCGCAAGCGGAGCCGAACTTGCACACTCGTGGGCACGCAAGCACAGCCGGGGCGCCCGTCAGCTGGCTGCTGGCGCAGCTGCCGCCGCAGAGGCCGTGGGCGCAGCCCGGCCCCTTGTCTGGCGAGATATCTCAGCCATGATGGTGCCCATTCCCATCGCCGCGACGTCTGCTTCGCACGCCGCGTGGAGCCCAGCAAAGAGCCGCTGGAACATGGCTGTGCGCCGCCGCAGCTGAAACACATCGACCTCGGCCAGCGACTGGAATCCACACACAACGCCAGCCAGGCCTTCCAGCTCAGAAATCTGCGAATCGCATCCACACAGCGACGAGGCAGCACGAGACGAGGCGTTGGGCATGGCGTCGCTCTTGGCCAATCCCCCCAAGGCGGTCCCGTCCGCCCGAGCACCGGGGAGCAGCGCTCTCACCCCGTGCATGGCCCGGTGTACGATGAAAGCGCGGGTTTCCGGGTCGGAGTAGACCGCCTGAACTCTGGCCCACGCAAGCTTCGGGGATGCGTCCAGCACAACGCGAACGGCCTCCGTCACAGCTTGGAGGTTGCTCTGGGCGGTGTCTTGACTCAACCTGCGGACATACTCACTTCGTTGGGCAGCGACGCTCGAGGAAGGTTATGGGAGAGGCAGTGAAGCGCTCGGCGCGTGACAGCCGCAGTTTCTAGGATGCAGCGTTCAGAGTCAGCCGCCGCAGCCTCACCTGGCAGGGTCGAGCTTCTCGGCTCTCGCCTCTCGTTCAGTCGCCTGCGCCCTCTTGGTCGTTGCAGCGCCAGCGAAACCAGCCTCCACTGTCGCAAGGGCCGATCCGCCCCAGCGGCTGAAGCTGCTGGGGGCCTCCAAAACAGCAGGACGGCCGGGCCGCTGCGTGCGGACTGCGGACCGGCGGTGGAGACGAGCCCCAAGCCTGCTTGCCGCCGCCTGGGCAGACGGTGTGACCTTCAGTGCCACCCGGAGGCCTGAGCCTTGCTCCCCCATTCTGGTGGGGGCATCGAGCACGGGGGGCTCCAGACCCTGCCTCCGGCAGAAGGTGGCCAGGTGGTCGCGCATTTCAAGGGCGCGTTGCTTGGCGAGCTGGGGCGTTCCGGTAGAGAGCTGGTGAATGGCTGCGTCGAGCGCTCCCAGCGCCTTGAGCGACATGCCCCGATTGACAAAGTGCATCAGGCTGATCCAGTCTGCCCGGAGGCGAAGCGGCGCCGGCAAGTTCCCCATGCAGGCAGCTGCCGCAGACTCTTGGAGAGCGCGAAGCGTTTCCTGCAGCGCCTCCCGAGAGACATGGCTGGCCACCACTTCCTTGGCGGAGCGCCGGTGCTGTCACGGGGAGCCGGCAAGAGTTTAGCCTCCACCTGCTTCAGCAGATGGTCTGGACACCGCTGGTGACTCCACACCCGCAGCGCGGCTGGCTCGTCGCAGGCCAGGAACGGGTACTGGCCACTGGGTACACCAGATATGCGGTGCACGGCCACCAATTTGTCGTCCAGAGCCAGGAAGCATGCCTTTGCCAGGCTGCTGTGGTCGAACGCAACTCCCATCGTGACGATCTTGGCGGATTCCAAGCTGCGGCCAGGCAGCGGAGATCGCTTTCCTGTCCCACCAGACGCAAAACGTTGCGATCCCAGAGCAAAGCAGCTCGCCCTTAGCGACTGCATTAGTGACCCCACCTCGCTGGCCACGGCTCGCGGCTCCCGAACGATGCCGATTTCCAGCGCGCGGCGCGCGGCCTGGCTCACCCCTTCGAGCGAGACCCGGACGCATTCGAAGCCAGGCACAAGCAAAGAAGCACCAACTGCCCTGGCCTTGACGGTACGCCAGCCAGCTGCAGCGGTCTGAAACCGCAGCGTGACGCCCTCCGAACGCCACACCGGCAGCCGGCCCAACTCCTCGGCGTTCTCCGCTGGCGCTCCGCCCGGCTCTTCCTCCGTGGGCCTGGCTGCGCGACTTCCCGCAGTGGCCGCCGCTGCGCTCGTCGGCACGGGGCCGGCCGCAGCTGCGCCCGCCCCGGACGGCTCCTCGTCACCGTGGAGGCGCCCCTCCATCGCACGCCGCTCCGCAGCCGTGAAGAACACTGGCGCCGCCGGTCTCGCTGCCCGGCCGCCGCGGGCCGTGAGCCGGGCTGCGCGGAAAAATCCGCTCAACAGGGGGTCCTTCGCCTGGCTCGACGGTCACCAATGTTCTGGCGATTGCCACGCGGCCCTGCTCGTCCGCCGTGAGGAATCGGACCGATGGTGTGGCCAAGTCTGGCACGAGCTCCTTGACACGCTCCGGAAAGTCGACCTCCGGCGCCTCGGCACGGACCTGGTTGCGGAGGCGGACTAGCGCCTCCGCCACGCGCTTGCAAGTCTGCTCCGAAGCGGTGAGCGCATCGGTGGCGTCGCTGATGCCCTCCCGCTCGGAGCCCCCTTCCGCGATGCGCCGCTCCTCTGCAGTGAAGCGCTGCGTTTGCATCAGGCTTGCTGTCTGCGGCCCCTGGAAGTTGCACCCGAAAAAATTCGTTCCGTGGTCGGGGTTCCGCCAGAGCTGCCCGCAGACGAAGCAAAAACTCGCACTGGCAAGCTGTGCAGGTCATGTGGTTGCAGCCGTGCGATCGTTCAAACGCCAAGTTGCACCGCGGGCACCGCCGGAACTGGCCCAGGATTGTGCGCAGCGAGGCAACGTCCTCCCAGCCGGACCGGTCGGCTGCGAACTGCTGCCTGTGCTCGCACGAGGCCGGGCTGTGAGCGGTGCCCAAGCACAGTCTGCAAAAGTCCCGGCCACAGAAGCACGGGATGTCCACTGCGCCCTGCGTGCCACCAATGTCCAGCAGCCGCCCGCACCTTGCGGAAGGGCACACCACCACCGAGTCCCCGCTCGCAGCCACGCGCGCGCGCGCGCAGTCCCTCGTATCGCGCCAGCTCCACTTGCGAAACGATCGACCGCCACGTCAGGTCGTCCACAAGCACGTCGCAGCCTCCGGGACACGTCGTCTTTTCCGCGGCGCTGGGCCCCTGCTCGGTCATGGCGCGCCCCAGGTGCTCCCGCCAGCAGCCCACGCAGAACCAGTGCTCGCCGCAACCGTGCAGGGCCACCAGTGCGTGTTTTGGCACATCGCTGTAGCAGAGCTCGCACGTGTCCGTTTCAGCCATGTCAGCCTGCGACACCTCGCACAGTGGCGCGCCTGACGCCGGCTCTGCAGGCCGCAGCTCCCCGTTGTCCTTGGCTGGCTCTGCTTGCGCTGGCCTGGCGCGAACAACCGAGGGCCGGCCGGGCCGCGACGCGGCTGGCGGCCGAGATGAAGGCGAAGCTGCCTCGTCGGCGAGGGCGGCTGAGGCCACGGCTGCGGCGCGGCGGGACGGCGCCACTGCGGCTGCTGCCAGGCGGAGCCAACTCTCCATCGCCGAGCCCACGTCAGGCAGAGGCATTGGCCGCGCAGGCAGCGCCTCTGCAGCGCCAGAGGCAGCCCCTGCAGCGGCCTCGCCCGCGGAGCTCGCAGCCAGCCACGCAAGGTAAGCCGAAGCGGCCGCCGCTTCCACCCATCCGTGCTTCGCAAGAAGTCTGGCTGCCTCGATTGTCGAGAGGCCAGCCCGGCGCTCAGCGAGCGAAACCGACGTGTCCACCTGCGAGGCGACGTCGGCCATAGTCACTTCGACAACGCCCGACGCTGCCGGGTCCAGCGCCGCGGCTGCCACGAACGCAGGGAGCCGGAATCCCCGGCGACCACGGGCGTCCAGCAGCTTGTGCTTCGAAAACGCGCCAGGCTCCGCCGAGGCGCTGCGCCGGCCGCGCTGCGGTCGTGGCGGCCGCCGTACCCTGCCGTGGCCGGCGCTGCTGCTTCTCCCGACGATGCCGCGGCCGCGCCAGCTTCTTCAGCGCCCTGCCGCGACCACCTCCGCCTTTGCCGCCGGCGCGCGGACGGGACCCTGGCGCGAAACCGCTGCCCCCTGACTGAACTCCATCATCGCCTCGCCGCTCCCTCGCTGATTGCGGGTCGGGATCGGGAGTGGCTCCGAGCCCGCCCCGCTCCGCCTCCCCGGCGCTGTCACTGCAGTAGCTGTACGTGGAGTCAGACTCCAGTCTGCGTCGGCGGCCGGTCCTGCCGAGGAACCGTCCCCTTGTGCTCCAGCGCCCCGCGCTGCTGCGCCGGCCGCGGGCCCGTGGGCTCTCGTGGCCCGTCTTCGACGCGGCGGGTCGTCCGGAGGCAGCGGCGATACATCCGCGATGACGATGCCACCGAGACTGTCGTCGTCGTCGACGTCGTCGTCGTC